>OX377621.1:98649650-98933929 GCA_947397865.1 Polietes domitor | reverse complement strand
AGCGGAGAAAGTCAAATCGGGAGCGACATTTGTATGGGTGCTAAATCTGAGCCGATATGCTTCAAATTAATTAGCGTTCGTCCTTGGCCTGGAAAACTAACTTGTACCAATTTTTGTTAGGATCGGGCAATAATTTCGACCTGTAACAGACCCTTGTGAAAGGCATAAATATCATAATATTATAAAGGGATTTCCAATAGGCACTTGATAACTTTGAATTTAATTTGTGAACGCACTATTTCACTGATCAGCTATTTGTTACTTTCCTTTTTAGTAAACTCAACATTTTCGTCATGGTAAAGTACACGAACGAACAACGTATGCAAATTATATAAATGTACTTCCGAAATTCGTAGTCGGCGAGCGCAACTCCAATTTTCGGTCGTTATTCTCGCCCTAGTAGACATGCAATAACAAGTTTGTGCAAAAATTCATTGTGAGACAACCGAAGTGACGAAAATATCGCTGCCGTTCAGGCGTCCGTGACAGTAGATTCCGCGGCGTTCTCAAGAACTGGACATCGCCTGGACTACTTTATGGCGAATTTTGCGTTTTTGGTTTACACCCATACAAGATCAAGCTGACTCGAGGATTAAAGCCGATAGACCATTTGACGCACATTCTCCGATTGGGCTCTGGAGAAGATGCGTCAAGATGATGCATTTCATCGCAAAATCATCTTCATGAATCACCACTTCATCCACAATAAGTAAGGAAAGTTTAAGACGGGCGGGCCCGACTATATGATACCCTCCGCTTTGTACCCCATTACAACTGAATTCGGATATAAAGAGGTTTGATTTTTTTGAGGTTAGGATTTTCATGCATTAGTATTTGACAGATCACGTGGGATTTCAGACATGGTGTCAAAGAGAAAGATGCTCAGTATGCTTTGACATTTCATCATGAATAGACTTACTAACGAGCAACGCTTGCAAATCATTGAATTTTATTACCAAAATCAGTGTTCGGTTCGAAATGTGTTTCGCGCTTTACGTCCGATTTATGGTCTACATAATCGACCAAGTTAGCAAACAATTAATGCGATTGTGACCAAGTTTCGCACTCAGTTTACTTTATTGGACATTAAACCAACCACACGAATGCGTACAGTGCGTACAGAAGAGAATATTGCGTCTGTTTCTGAGAGTGTTGCTGAAGACCGTGAAATGTCGATTCGTCGCCGTTCGCAGCAATTGGGTTTGTGTTATTCGACCACATGGAAGATTTTACGCAAAGATCTTGGTGTAAAACCGTATAAAATACAGCTCGTGCAAGAACTGAAGCCAAACGATCTGCCACAACGTCGAATTTTCAGTGAATGGGCCCTAGAAAAGTTGGCAGAAAATCCGCTTTTTTATCGACAAATTTTGTTCAGCGATGAGGCTCATTTCTGGTTGAATGGCTACGTAAATAAACAAAATTGCCGCATTTGGAGTGAAGAGCAACCAGAAGCCGTTCAAGAACTGCCCATGCATCCCGAAAAATGCTCTGTTTGGTGTGGTTTGTACGCTGGTGGAATCATTGGACCGTATTTTTTCAAAGATGCTGTTGGACGCAACGTTACGGTGAATGGCGATCGCTATCGTTCGATGCTAACAAACTTTTTGTTGCCAAAAATGGAAGAACTGAACTTGGTTGACATGTGGTTTCAACAAGATGGCGCTACATGCCACACAGCTCGCGATTCTATGGCCATTTTGAGGGAAAACTTCGGAGAACAATTCATCTCAAGAAATGGACCGGTAAGTTGGCCACCAAGATCATGCGATTTGACGCCTTTAGACTATTTTTTGTGGGGCTACGTCAAGTCTAAAGTCTACAGAAATAAGCCAGCAACTATTCCAGCTTTGGAAGACAACATTTCCGAAGAAATTCGGGCTATTCCGGCCGAAATGCTCGAAAAAGTTGCCCAAAATTGGACTTTCCGAATGGACCACCTAAGACGCAGCCGCGGTCAACATTTAAATGAAATTATCTTCAAAAAGTAAATGTCATGGACCAATCTAACGTTTCAAATAAAGAACCGATGAGATTTTGCAAATTTTATGCGTTTTTTTAAAAAAAAAGTTATCAAGCTCTTAAAAAATCACCCTTTATAAAGGTATAATAATACCTTGAGAGGACAAAAGAATAAGGGTTGTATTAAAACCTGAAAATATGTGGCCCACATTCACTATAGGTTTTTCTAGTGAAATGTGTTCTATCAAATTTGAAGAACATCGGTTAAAATATGGGGTTTCTTGGGCGCAAAAAGTAAAATCGGTAGCAACATTATATATCTAAATATAAACCGATCTGATCCACTTCCACCTTAATGTTTATAATTGAAATATAATTTGCTATGACAAATTTGAAGAAAATCGGTTAAATATGTGGTCTTCAGAGTGGAAAAAGTAATATCGAGAGCGATATTTGTATGGGAGCTATATCTAAATCTGAACCGATCTGGCACAATTTCACCACCGATGTTTCTACTTCAAATATAATATTTTGTGCCAATTTAGAAGCAAATCTGTTAAAATGAGATATCTCTAGAGCGCAAAAAGTTAAATGGAGAACGAAATTTGTATGGGAGCTATATCTAAATCTGAACCGATTTTCTCGTTCGTCCTTGGGCCGCAAAACTCACTTGTGCCAGTTTTTGTTAGGATCGGATAATAATTGCGACCTGTACTTTGATTACAAGAATAGATGGACGGACATGGCTAAATCGATTCAAAAAGTGATTCTAAGTCGATCGGTATAACAAACGATGGGTCTATCTCGTTTCCTTTTGGGTGTTACAAACAAATGCACAAGGACATAATACCCTAGTGGAGGGTATAAAAATAACTGGGCCATACTTTTTCGGCGCCAATAACGATCGTCACGTTACTGTGAATGGCGATCGTTATCACGCCATGATTACCGATTATTGTTGGCCCGAATTGGAAAACATGGACTTGGGCGACATGTGGTTTCAACAGGACGGTGCCACACAGTACACGTTACAGTCGATTTATTGAAGAGTACGTTTGGTGAGCGTATTATCTCATGAAATGGACCAGTCAATTGGCCGCCTCGTTTGTGCGATTTAACGCCTCTAGACTTTTTTCTTTGGGGCTACGTCAACAATCGGACGACGCACTGTGTTGCGGCTAGTGGAAAAGTAACTTTTTTCCGATTATTTTTTTCAGTGTTTTTAATGATGCAATTTTGTCACAGACATTTCAAGTAAACAAAAAACACATAAAGCTTATTTTTATGTTGGCCCGTTGATTTTTAATTGATTTTAGAAGTCAAATATACAAAATTTTCACGAAAAGAGGGGATTTCAGGGCTGTATTCAAAATGATCTCATTTGATTTTGGTGACAGATATTTTGATTCGGAAAAAAATCTGCCTTCGGACAAGTATCTTCTGTAAAAAAAAGGAATGTTGTTTGAGACATTTTCATATGTACCTTTTTTAGAACGAAAACCCGACTAAAGGTCAATTTTTCCTTTAAGTTTGGGTTAGGTAAGCAATATCTAAAAAGTCCCAGAGAGTCCCAGTTCCAAACCACTACAGAAATGTTACATAATTTGTTTTCAACGAACTGTGAAAAAATCAGCTGCCCATACCTGACCTCCTGGGAGTTATAGCGATTTTAGTATATCACTCTCAGTATTTATTCCAAAGAAATAGAACGGAAATTCTCGGAATCACTTCTTGAATAATTTAATCATGTTGGTTTTCGGGTGACTTTCCATCCCACGTCAAATTTTTATTATTTTCAGACCGGTTTCGGCTAATCGCCATCTTCAGTGTTTTCTTTTTTGTCACTAATTAGTCCGCATGTGTGTCCGTCTTTATATAGTGTTTTCTTTTAGCTTGTGGTGATCCCGCAATCACAAGTAGGAGAATACTGAAGGAGAAGAAACACCTGGAATTATCAGAGGATGCAATGAACTTATTGGTAGATGACTGATAATTTGTAATTTTTCTGTAGAATGCAATAAAATATGCCTGTGTTATAAAATAGTATCTTCATTTTTTTTATTCTACATCTATTCTAGCACTCCACAAAAATGAGCATAACTATCTTAAAACTGAAGCTATTGACTTCAAACCGTTATCAAATTAAAGCTTTGATTGCCAGCTTTCAAATAAGAAATGAAATAGATTTTGGTTTTTTATAAAATTTCAGAGTTTTTCAACAAATATCGAAAAATCATGAAAATTCGACGTTTATAATTCTTGTTCGGACCACCCTATAATTTATTTAAAAAACTAATCATAGGGTATTTATCAGAAATAAAAGAAGAATTAAAATATTTTTTTTTTAAATTTTTCGAAAATTTTTTTTTTTTGACTTTTGTTGAAAATTTGACCCAACAATTTTTTTCGGTGTAAATTTTTTTTCACTCATTCTGTTTGGGATTTCATTCTGACCAATCTGTAGAAGTTTCTCATCGATACAATTAAAAATACAGTTTAGGCAATATGATTTCCAAAAAATTCCGCTTTCGCAACACTGTGCGACGTTGGAAGAACTTAAAGCCAACATTGAATGCGAAATAGCGGCCGAAATGTGTGACCGAGTCATCGAAAATTGGGTCAAAGGAATCGAACGCTGCTGACGTGCCCGCAGTGGCCATATTAAGGAAATCGAGTTCCATTCATAAAGTTTTGGGAATACCTTAAATGGTTTGCATTTTATTAAAAAAAAGTTGTCAGGCCATTATTGGTAAGCCCTTTATATGTTTTTTTTACTAAAATTGCGATTTTTTCGAAAGTACCTTTAATATGTGCATCCTTTTTGAAATTTAAGTCCGATAACACCCGCCTATAAAGGCACTTATGATGACTGCAAAAACATCTATTTTGCATGGTACAGGATCAGTCTCCAAAAAAATGAAATTTTTTTTACGAAAAGAGAATCATTTTTCTCTTAATTTTAGGTGTTACAAAGAAATGCTTGAATACACACTTACCTATATGCACACGCCCACACAACCGTAGCTATTTGTTATACCCTCCACCTCCAGGATGGGGGCATACTAACTTTGTCATTCCGTTTGTAACACCTTGAAATATCGACCTGCGACCCTATAAAGTATATATATTCTTGATCCCGATAAAATTCTAATTGACATAAATGTGTCTTATTGTTGTAGATCGGTTGGGATTGAAAGCGGGCGAAATCGGACAAGAGTGAAAAAAAAATTCCCTCACAATGACTGAAAATATCCCTACTATTTCAAGTATATAAGCATATTTTTATACACTCCACGAGAGTATTATGTCTTTGTGCATTTGCTTGTAACACCCAAAAGGAATCGAGATAGACCCATTGTTAATTATACCGATCGTCTTAGAATCACTTTCTGAGTCGATTTAGCAATGTCCGTCCGTCCGTCCGTCCATCTATTCTTGTAATCACGATACAGGTCGCAATTGTAGACAGAACCAAATGAAACTTTGCACAACGATGTTTTTCGGGATAAGGACGAACGCTTTTTAATTTGAAGAACATCGGTTCAGATTTAGATATAGCCCCATACGAATTTCACTCCCGATTTGACTCTTTTCACTCTAGATACCACATATTACAACAGATTTTCTTTAAAATTGGCAAAACATCTTATATTGTAACTAGAAACACCTGTGGTAAAAATGTGTTAGATCGGTTCAGATTTATATATAGCTCCCATACAAATTTCTCTCCCGATTTGACTTTTTCGGCTCTAGAATCCACATAATGTGTCAGATTGTCTTCAGATTTGGTAGCACATCTTATATTTCCACTAGAAACACCCATGGTGAATATCGGTCAGATCGGTTCAGATTTATATATAGCTCCCATACAAATTTCGCTCCCGATTTGACTTTTTCCGCTCTATAAACCACATAATATATCAGATTGTCTTCAGATTTGGTAAAACATCTTATATTTCCACTAGAAACACCCATGGTGAATATCGGTCAGATCGATTCAGATTTATATATAGCTCCCATACAAATTTCTCTCCCGATTTGACCTTTTCCGCTCTAGAGACCACATAATATATCAGATTGTCTTCAGATTTGGTAAAACATCTTATATTTCCACTAGAAACACCCATGGTGAATATCGGTCAGATCGATTCAGATTTATATATAGCTCCCATACAAATTTCGCTCCCGATTTGACTTTTTCCGCTCTAGAAACCACATAATGTATCAGATTGTCTTCAGATTTGGTAAAACATCTTATATTTCCACTAGAAACACCCATGGTGAATATCGGTCAGATCGGTTCAGATTTAAATATAGCTCCCATACAAATTTCGCTCCCGATTTGACTTTTTCCGCTCTAGAAACCACATAATGTATTAGATTGTCTTCAGATTAGGTAAAACATCTTATATTTCCACTAGAAACACCCATGGTGAATATCGGTTATATCGGTTCAGATTTATATATAGCTCCCATACAAATTTCGCTCCCGATTTGACTTTTTCTGTCTAGAAACCACATATTGTATCAGATTGTCTTCAGATTTGGCAAAACATCTTATATTTAAACTAAGAACATCTATGGTGGAAATCGGTTCAGATTTAGATATAGCCCCCATACATATGTCGTTCCCGATTTGACATTTTCCTCTGTAGAAACCACATATTGTATCAGATTGTCTTCAGATTTGGCAAAACATCTTATATTTAAACTAAGAACATCTATGGTGAAAATCGGTTCAGATTTAAATAAAGCCCCCATATAAAGGTCGCTCCCGATTTGACTTTTGCCGCTTTAAAAGCCACATATTGTGCTCGATTTTCTTTAAATTTCGCACAACATCTTATAATCTAACTAAACAAAACTATGGTGAAAGTAGGTAAGATCGGTTCAGATTTAAATATAGCCCAAATTCAAATGTTGCTCCCATATGTTTAACCGATTTTGGCCAAACTATACATTTTATATTTCACCTATTTCGTTCCAGGTTTCAATATATCCTCATACAAATGTCCTTTCCGATATAAAATTTTTTGTCAAACACATACATTTACAGGATACAAAAACCTTCCCGTTTTCACTTTTTCACCGAATTGAATTGTATTCGGATTGAAAGTGGAGTGTATCATAGAGTCGGCCCCGTCCGACTTTAGCCTTTCCTTACTGGTTAATATATCTGTTTATATCTGCTTGATATTTGGTATGCACATTCCCCTTATAGCAAAAACGTGCACCATAAAGTGATTCTTATTTGTAGCCGGCGAAATGGGGCAAAAAGGGATAAAAATGGTACCAACCAAACGGCTGCGCCTAGCATAATGAAATTCGGTGTGTACCTACCTCTAATTGCTCATGTAAAATAAATAGATTTTCGAAAGCCGTACTTTTAAGGGGGTTGTAAAATGGAAAAAGGGGATAAAAATTGTACCAACAAAATTACAGGAGCTAGAATTATGGAATTCGGTGTATAGATTCCTCTGACTGCATAGATGCGAAAAAATAAAACGATTTTTCCAAATTCGTACTTTTTTTAATATTCTAAAATAATTAAAAATTTATATTTATTTATAAAATTATTTTTTCAATATTTTTAGTTGTTTTGTTTTGGATATATTAAACATTGTCCTGTAATGTCACTGCACTTCTACAAAAATCTACAGCCCCAGTGGTGGAGGGTATATAAAGTTCGGTCCGGCCGAACTTAACGCCGTTTCTACTTGTTTTAATATCCCTATGGACTTGCTTTTGCAGTTTCTACGGGTTTATGCGAATACCTTTACTCAATTATGGCTACTGAACTAAATGGAGTGTAAAAATAACAATTTAAGTGTGCGTGTTCATCGTTAATGGCAAATATTTAAGTTCTCACTTTAAGAACGGATACAGAGAGACAACAACAACCTCTGCATAGCATAATTCACATTCAGCAACAGCTCGTACAACACATGTACACACTCACCACATCCGGTTCACTAAACTCTGTTTCCGTATTTGGCGTATAAAAACCACTAAAGCATAAGGAGTCTTTACATTACCGTGTTGAGACATAGCTACATATATATTAGAAAGACGCCAGCAAAAGAAAACAAGTAAGGAAAGGCTAAATTCGGGGCCGACTATATGATACACTCCACTTTCAATACAAATACAATTAAATTCGGTAAAAAAAAGTAAAAATCGGAAGAATTGTTTTATGTTTCCTAATCATAGAGAAGAATATTTTTATTGGGGCTATAACTTAACTTGTAATGAAGTGACTAACTTTCACAATAAGTTCTTCCAGTTCAAGTATAACGTGTTATGCTCAATTTGAACAAATTCGGTGAAAATACGCGGTTTCTGGGGCGATCCGGGATCGAAATTTGTATGGGAGCTATATGTAAACCTGAACCGATCTGACCCATTTTCAACATGGGTGTTTCTAGTTGAAATATAAGATATTTTGCACGATTTAAGGAAGATCTGTTAAAAGATGTAGCTTATAGAGTGGAAAAAGTCAAATTGGGAGCGAAATTTGTATGGGAGCATATATAAATCTGAGCCGATCTAACACATTTTTACAACAGGTGTTTCTAATTGAGTTATAAGATGTTTTGCCAATTTTGAAGAAAATCTGTTGTAATAGGTGGATTCTAGAGCGAAAATCGGAGAAAATTCTAGAGAAAATCGGGTACAAGATGTGGTTTCTAGAGTGGAAAATGTCAAATAGGGAGCGACATTTGTATGGGGGCTGTATCTAAATCTGAACCGATCTTACCCAATTTTTGCATAGGTCTTTCTAGTTGGATTAAAAGATGTTGTGCCAAATTTGTGCGACATTTGTATGGGGGCTATATCTAAATCTGAACCGATTTCCTCCAAATTCAATACCGATGGTCATTGGCCAGAAAAAATAACTTTTGCCAAGTTTCTTGACAATCGGACCACAATTGCGACCTGTAGAGTGCGAACAAGCTTAGATGGACAGCAGACGGACGGACGGACAGACAGACAGACATCGTTAAATCGACTCAGCTGGTGAATCTAAGCCGATCCGTATACTTAAAGGTGGGTCTAGCTCAATTATTTCTTGGTGTTACAAACATTTGGCGGAAAACTAACTTATAATACCCTGTAGGGTATCAAAACATGGACGAACTTTAACCCTAGTGATTTTGTTGTGTAAGCTGGCTTGTGATTTTCTATTTAAGCGTGAATAGCTTTATTACAATTTTTTACAATTGTCTTCGGTGACCCCCACTGAAAATTTCCGACAATTCTTTTGTAGAACATTTTAATTCTTAAATGTCCTTTGAAGGGACTCCTTCCTTCCCTTCGACCAAAAAATAAAAATTGTGACCCGCCGTAAAACGAAACTCAGACCTGCTGGACTATAAATTTATTCAACAACAAGTAAGTTTCAGTCGGTTAAACCGAATAATATATACCCGCACTCTCAGAGAATATATGTATGGCTGGATTTAAATTTTACTTAGTGCCGGATTATGAGTGTGAGAGGTACTGGAAGTTTGTGGCAATTGGAACCAGCTTCCACATTCCCAAATAACTCTAAAAGCACGATCAAATATGAAGTCATAATGGATTTCAGGCACCGTTATAGAAGTTACAAAGGATTTAAATTGAACTGAAATTGGAACTGATGTTATATCGGCGTTATCATATCCAAAACAATCGATTCAGATTTTCCGCTCACACTTTTGATACAAGAGCTCGTTGCATGAAAGACGGATTGATATGGTGACTCATATCACTTCGAGTGTTACGAACTTCGGCGCTAGATATAAAGTATTATTGGATATAAAAAAGTATTAAAACAAGTAAAAAGACGTTAAGTTCAGCCGGGCCGAACTTTATATAACCTCCACCATGGACTGCTTTCCACAGAGGCTTTCATAGAAGTGGACTAACATTGTAGGAAAATGTAATCCCTATCCCTATTATTTTCCTATTAATATTATAAAACCTTAGTGTAAGTCTGTCTGTCTGTCTGTTTGTTTGTTCCGCAATCACGTGTAAACGGCTCAACCGATGTTGTTGAAAATTTCAGTACAGATAGATGCAGGTCTGGAAGGAACTATAGGCTATAGCATTTTTAAAAATTAGCTCTGTGGGCGGAGGGGGCGTGGCAAAACTGTTTTTGAGTGCTAGAAGGCTGAAAATTGGTACATATATTTTACTGACCACGGGAATGATAAATATGATGCCGAAATTTGGATTTTCATTTTGTGGGCGGAGTGGGCGTGGCAATAGTGTTTTTTTGAGCTAGAAGGCTGAAAATTGGAACGTAATGTCGAAATTTGGATTTTCGTTTTGTGGGCGGAGTGGGCGTGGCAATAGTGTTTTTTTTTGAGCTAGAAGGCTGAACATATATATTACTGACCACGAGAAACATAAATATGATGCCGAAATTTGAATTTTCGTTTTGTGGGCAGAGTGGGCGTGGCAAAAGCGTTTTTGAGAACTAGAAGACTGAAAATTGGTACATGTATAGTACTGACCACGAGAATGATAAATATGATGCAGGATTTTGAATTTTCGTTTGGTGGGCGTGGCAAAAGCGTTTTTTTAGCTAGAAGACTGAAAATTGGTACGTATATTCTACTGACCACGAGAATGATAAATATGATGCCGAAATTTGGATTTTCGTTTAGTGGGCGTGGTAAAGGTGTTTTTGAGAGGTATTAGGCTGAAAATTGGTACATATATACTAGTGACCACGGAAATGATAAATATGATGCCGAAATTTGGATTTTCGTTTAGTGGGCGTGATAAAAGTGTTCTTGAGAGGTAGTAGGCTGAAAATTGGTACATATTTTGAGAGCTAGAAGACTGAAAATTTGTACATATATATTAATGACCACGAGAAATATTAATATGATGCCGGATTTTCATTTTCGTTTCGTGCGTGGTGGGGGCGTGGCAAATGTGTTTTTAGCTCGAAGGCTGAGAATTGGAATTACTGACCACGATAATATCACTATGATAAGATCAATATGAAACCTGATTTTAATTTTACCATTTGTTTTTATTTTGTCTGGCGAAGCGGGCGGTGTTCAGCTAGTTTTTTAATATAGCCAAACCAAAACAAATAAATATATCGAAAAAAATATAAATAAATATATTTTTTATTATTTCAACCACGCTTATAAGGCAAGACAACCAATACGTTTACACTACATATATATCGAAATAATAATTCAAGTCAATTCAAAAAAGCTTAAATACCATAAATATTGGTAGATAGTGGGTGCCATGGTTGGTTGCATTTCCATCCTATTTTAATTACAAAAGTACAAATTTGAAAATCCAGAACCATTTTTATCCCTCTGGTCCCATTGTATCCCCAGAAAGTACGAATTTGGAAAAATGCTTTTATATTATTTATCTACTCAATTAGAGAAATGTACACACCGAATTTCGTGTTTCTAGCTGCTGTCGTTTTATAGGTACCATTTTTATCCCTTTTTGCCCATTTTCACCCCGTACGAATAAAATCACTTTAAGGTGCACGTTTTTGTTAAAAGGGGAATGCGTGTACCCAATATCAAATAAGTACAAGCTGACATGTTGAAAAACATGCTTAAATACTCTAAAGTATTAGGGGTCCGAGAAAATTTTTTCCCTTCGGACCAATTTCGCCCAGGTGCAATCCCAACCGATCTACAACTATAAGACGCATTTATGGAAAATTTGGACGACCTTTCGTATAGATGCTAGCGTGCTTTCAACAGACGGGCGGACATGGTTAGATCGTCTTAGCCTTTTATGACAATCAAGAATATATATATATACTTTATTGGGTCTCAGGTCGATATTTCAAGGTGTTACAAACCGAATGACAAAGTTAGTATACCCCCATCCTGGAGGTGGAGGTTATAAAAACAAATAGAAAAATGTATCCGTTTAATACAAACGTTCTTATCGAAATCTATAATTGTGTTAATCATTTAAAAACGTGACAAACATTGACAGACTGCCAACATTAGCATGAGATTTGCGAGTCCCACTTGTGCATTTCAATAGGATAATGTAAACGCCCCTCGAGTTAGTTCATTTTTCATTTACGTTGTGAAGGTGGCTTTTGTTCGTATATGACCCAAATATGTCAAAAAGTATTTTTGATGCAATCAGCTGTGAATGTCGACAGCTACGACGCATATATGCATGAACTCGTGACACAGTCAGACTAAACAAAATGCAAACATGACGAATACAGTGACCGACATAAATATTATGACAGTATATTGAGTGATGGGGAGAAATTGCCCAAATGTGTAGAACCAAAGAACAAATAATGGTAATGAAAATCTGAACCGATCTGGCCGATATTCACCATGGGTGTTTCTAGTGGAAATATAAGATGTTTTACCAAATCTGAAGACAATCTGATACATTATGTGGTTTCTAGAGCGGAAAAAGTCAAATCGGGAGCGAAATTTGTATGGGAGCTTTATATAAATCTGAACCGATCTGTCCGATATTCACCATGGGAGTTTCTAGTGGGAATATAAGATGTTTTACCAAATCTGAAGACAATCTGATACAATATGTGGTTTCTAGAGCGGAAAAAGTCAAATCGGGAGCGAAATTTGTATGGGAGCTATATATAAATCTGAACCGATCTGACCGATATTCACCATGGGTGTTTCTGGTGGAAATATAAGATGTTTTACCAAATCTGAAGATAATCTGATACATTATGTGGTCTCTAGAGCGGAAAAAGTCAAATCGGGAGAGAAATTTGTATGGGAGCTATATATAAATCTGAACCGATCTAACACATTTTTACCACAGGTGTTTCTAGTTACAATATAACATGTTTTGCCAATTTTAAAGAAAATCTGTTATAATATGTGGTATCTAGAGTGAAAAGAGTCAAATCGGGAGTGAAATTCGTATGGTGGCTATATCTAAATCTGAACCGATTTTCTTCAAATTAAATAGCGTTCGTCCTTATCCCGAAAAACATCGTTGTGCAAATTTCATTTGGTTCTGTCTACAATTGCGACCTGTATCGTGATTACAAGAATAGATGGACGGACGGACGGACGGACGGACGGACAGACAGACGGACATTGCTAAATCGACTCAGAAAGTGATTCTAAGACGATCGGTATAATTAACAATGGGTCTATATCGTTTCCTTTTGGGTGTTACAAACAAATGCACAAAGA
The DNA here is from genome assembly GCA_947397865.1 of Polietes domitor. NCBI lineage: Eukaryota > Metazoa > Arthropoda > Insecta > Diptera > Muscidae > Polietes > Polietes domitor. The sequence goes on along the minus strand of OX377621.1, from coordinate 98,920,793 downwards.
CATAATACTCTCGTGGAGTGTATAATGAGTTCGACTACTTTAAAAGATTACTTTTGATTCTCGCGAAATCGGTATGAGAGTCATAGTAGTCTGTTTGTCAAAACTTTTGACTTTTCAATATATGTCAGTTTTGATTTTTTCTGTTCTCGTTCTTTTGCAGTAATCGCAAGTAATCCTGATTATTTTTTGATTATTTGTAATCGTAATCAATTAGTAATCAGAAATTGTTGAATAGTGGATTATATAATCATTACGATTCTTTTTAAAAAGTAATGTAATTGATTACTAATCGTAATCGAAATTTTACAGCTCTGATTTGATCTATAGTCGTGAAGTTTGGTATGTATATTCCTCTGACAACGTAGAATCGCAAAATTAATAAATTTTTCAAAATGTGTACTTATAAAGGGTGAGCGGGATAAAAATAGTACCAAAATGGTACCAACTATAGTATTACAGCTAGAATCAAGAAATTTAGCAGATGAAACTAATAACAACTAACTGGCTCTTTTGTGTGCGAAGAGGCGGGTACTACTAGTCACTAATATTAGAGTAATTTCTCAAGATATATACATAGCTATATAAGTATGTTTATCGATTGAAACTTTGGCCGGAAAAAAGTCCTTTTTAACAAACAAATATTACCTCTAGAGATAATTCGATGTAGGACACTTTTATATGTGTATGATTAAAGTCGGACTTCTTTTGTGGAACAACCTATTACAAATCAAAAGTTCGCCATAATTTTTTACAGAGCTCGGAAACTATGAAGAAAAATTGGAGGTGGTACCATCTATACAGTTCCATTTAGGTGTTCCTAGTTGAAATATATCATGATCATATTTAAAATTGGATCAAGATCTAATATAAGATATAGATTTAAAAGCGGTAATAGTGTAAAAATGTACTACCACAAAATTAACCCATAGATTCGACTTTCATAATAGGTATTCCTAGTTGAAATATAACCTAATCTGACAAATTTAATCAACTTCTGATGTATAATGTGGGTTCTAGAGAGGTAATAGTAAACATTTTTATAATTTTCCCTTTAATTATATTATATTAATTGATTTATGTTATTTAATTATTTTCCCAGAGAGTTTAATAAAGTTCATAACTCAGCACTCGTAAAACTTGAATACTTTAATACTTGCAACATATGTATGTATTTACATATATATAAATATATATAGTAAATTCCCTTATCGCGGTTAATTATGTGGTCACATTTGCAATTAATACTATCTCCCCTAATCCAATCACAAACTTTTTATTTAAGAGCTCAACACAGTTTGTGGAGCATTTCCAAATTCCTGGTTAATGTTCCTATTTATGTGTGTGTGCGATTGCATAAACGTTGTTGGCCAAAGTTTCTAACTCATTTAAATATGCACAATGCAACATACACGTCTGATGTTGCCAAGCGTTTTAATTGGTTTTGTTAACGGGACATCAAGTGATATGTGCAAAATAAGAGATAATAACTGGAATTTTGTTTTGGGCAAAAGTTCAAAAGAGCACATATTATGTGCATTTGAACTCATGTAAAACTAATATAAATTATTTTTAATTAGCATTCACTATGAGTTAATTTTCTGGTAACTTCTGTTTGTTAATAAGCAAGATCTTGTTGGCTTTTTATTAGGTTACTTGGTGGGTGAATGTAATGAGATTACAGCAGCAAGCAGTGTTGCCAATAACTTATTGTTGTTTAATTCTATCACAGTTCCATTTCGAGGTGAAATGGACTTTTAATAGGAAGATATTAAATAGTATTCATGACTGCCGCAGCCTTTTGACCATCCATCGTAAACGATACTTTTGGAAATGAGTTAAGTGATGTCTACAATACATGTGAAAGGGAACAAATCGAGCGAGGCCGACTATATACGACTCGCTCCACTTTCCACCATATTGCAAATATTTTAGTACTAATGATTTAATGGTTTAAAATGTCAGTTAAAATTTAAAGTTGTAAAGCGATTGAAAATTAGCGATTAAGGACTAAAAATACAATATTTAATGACACTATGGAACACAAAAAATAACAAGTAAGGAAAGGCTAAAGTCGGGCGGGGCCGACTCTATGATACACTCCACTTTCTATCCGAATACAATTTAATTCGATGAAAAAGTGAAAACGGTCAGGATTTTTGCATCCTGTAAATGTGTGTGTTTGACAAAAAATGTTAAATCGGAAACGACATTTGTATGGGGGTATATTGAAATCTGGATCGAAATATGTGAAATATAATATGTATAGTTTGGACAAATCGGTTTAACATTTGGGAGCAACATTTGTATTTGGACTATATCTAAATCTGAACCGATCTTACCCACTTTCTGCATAGGTGTTTATGGTTGGATTATAAGATGTCGTGTTAAGTTTAAAGAAAATCGGGTACAATATGTCGTTTCTAGAGCGGAAAATGTTAAATCGGGAGCGAAAATTGTATGGGAGCTATATCTAAATCTGAACCGATCTTACCCACTTTCTGCATAGGTGTTTCTAGTTGGATTATAAGGTGTTGTGCCAAATTTAAAGAAAATCGGGTACAATATGTCGTTTCTATAGCGGAAAATGTCAAATCGGGAGCGACATTTGTATGGGGACTATATCTAAATCTGAAGCGATCTTACCTAATTTCTGCATATGTTTTTCTAGTTGGTTTGTAAGATGTTGTGCTAAATTTAAAGAAAATCGGGTACAATATGGGGTTTCTAGAGCGGAAAATGTCAAATCGGGAGCGACATTTGTATGGGGACTATGTCTAAATCTGAACCGATCTTACCAAATTTCTGCATACATGTTTCTAGTTGAATTGTAAGATGTTGTGCCAAATTTAAAGAAAATTGGGTACATTATGTGGTTTCTAGAGCGGAAAATGTCAAATCGTGAGCGACATTTGTATGGGGGCTATATCTAAATCTGAACCGATTAAATAGCTTTCGTCCTTGATCCACAAAATTTTCTTGTGCCAATTTTTGTTAAGATCGGATTATAATTGCAACCTGTAGTTTGATTACAACAATAGATGGACAGACAGACAGACAGAGAGACGGACATTGCTAAATCGACTCAGAAAGTGATTCTAAGTCGATCGGTATACTTAACCCAAGATTGTATTTGTGAAGAATAAAGTTTGTTTGTAATAACTATTTTTTGAAAAAGTATCCTTTTTGGTGGGCCCATATAGATCAATTTCAAAGTAGTTATTCTTAGTTGAAATATAACATGACCTGCAAAATTGTATCAAGATCCAACGCACGATGTGGGTTCTAGAGCTGTAATAGAGTAGAATGGGGGCCCATTTTGTATGGGGGTTATACCAAAATATGGGCTCCCATATTTGACTTTCATAGCATGCATTCTTAGTTGAAATATAATATAATCTGCAATTTGATAAACATCCGATGTAAAAGGTCGGTCCTAGAAAGGTAATAATAAAAATGGGGGCCCATTTGTAAGGGCGCTACATTAAAAAGTGGACCCTTATAGATCACTTTCAAAGTAGGTATTCTATATATACCATAATCTGGTAAATGTTATCAAGATCCAATGTAAGATATGGGCTCTGAAGCGAAAATAGTGTGAAATGGGGGTCCATTTGTATGGGGGCTATACCAAAACCTATATAGCTAGCTATATATGACCTATATAGCTGGCTTTCAAAATACGTGTTTCTAGTTTATATGTAACATTGTGTGTGGGCTATATCAAAGCATGGACCCATGTGGTCCACTTTACCGTTAACTGCTTCTAGTTCAAATATAAGATGATCCTGAACATTTTGTCATGATCCCATGTAAAATGTGTATTCTAGAGCAGTAAGAGTGTAAATTATAGGGATACTTGTATGGAGGCTATATCTAAATCTGAACCGATTTCCTCCAACCCGATGGTCCTTGGGCCAAAAAAATAACTTCAGTCAAATTTCACCACAATCGGACAACAATTGCGACCTGTAGAGTGCGAACAAGCTTAGATGGACAGCAGACTAGAGATGTGCGCGTGAGTGATTATTGGCTCACGTTCACGCACGCTCACGAAGGAAAAAAATTGAATCACGCACGTTCAAGCACGAAGATTTTTTCATTACTCACGTTCACGCACGCTCACGTGAGTAAAATAAATTTTGCTCACGATCACGCGTGATTCACGCGTGAATCACGTGATTCACGTAAATCACGCAAACAATTTCCACAAAGATATACATTTTAAATCGAAATGAGTAACGCCCCGCAAATCCGAAAATTATTTAATTTAATTATTTAAAACACTCAACGTTTGCGATGTTTGATTTAAATTCATGTTTTTAAAATAGTATACAATATTACAGTGTATAATAAACTACCACACCGTATAGTTTAACGTAAAATAAGTTAGAAATCGGACACTGACATAAAATCCAAGTAGAAAACACAGCATATACCAGTTGTGTGTTTTTTAATTGAATTAACACTAAGGATATAAATTCAGTGCTTAGTGTTGGTGCAGGGAATGCTTACTTAAATAATAGAAAAAATAGATATTATACCTACACTGAAGCACTCTGTTTTAGAAATAAAAATGTCTACGACTTTTATTTTGAATGGAAAATTTCACATTTTTAAACGAAATTAAATGAAAATAAAAGAATTAATAAATATGTGCGACTCACGAAAAAATCACGTGATTCACGCAGAAATTAGACTCACGCACATTCACGCACGAACATTTTTTCGTTGCTCACGTTCACGCACGCTCACGTGAGTAAAATAAATTTTGTTCACGTTCACGCGTGATTCACGCGTGAATCACGTGATTCACGCAATTCACGTGAGTGGCGCCCATCTCTACAGCAGACTGACATCGTTAAATCGATTCAGCTGGTGATTCTAAGCCGATCCGTATACTTAAAGGTGGGACTAGCTCGGTTATTTCTTGATGTTACAAACATTTGGCGGAAAACTAACTTATAATACCCTAGTCCTCGATGTGGTGTAGGGTATAAAAATCTTAATTTGATACATCACTTGTACTTAATACCGATACCATCTGTTCCGAGGGTAATAATATGAAATACAGTCCGAACTCATCCCCCATGTTCTTGTTAATATTTATCATGGCTAAAATTAAGAGAACCGTTGTAAATGAAATATTTTGGAAATTATTGTGAATTAAATGCATGTTCATAAGCACTCCGAATGCACATCTACATAAATATAAAGCGTCGGAATGAAGGGAAAAGTAGGCCTTCTGGGAGGGTGCGTACGGTTGTGCAGAATTTACTGACATAAACTCAACATTTTTATACACTACACGAGAGTATTATGTCTTTGTGCATTTGTTTGTAACACCCAAAAGGAAGCGGGAAGACCCATTGTTAAGTATACTGATCGACTTAGAATCACTTTCTGAGTCGTTTTAGCAATGTCCGTCTGTCTGTCTGTCTGTCTGTCCATCTATTGTTGTAATCAAACTACAGGTCGCAATTATAGTCCGATCTTAACAAAAAATTGCACAAGTAAGTTTTGTGGATCAAGGACGAACGCTATTTAATTTGGAGCAAATCGGTTCAGATTTAGATATAGCCCCCATACAAATGTCGCTCCCTATTTGACATTTTCCGCTCTAGAAACCACATATTGTATCCGATTTTCTTTAAATTTGACACAACATCTTATAATCAAACTAGAAACACCTATGCAAAAATTGGGTAAGATCGGTTCAGATTTAGATATAGCTCCCATACAAATATCGCTCCCGATTTGACATTTTCCGCTCTAGAAACCACATATTGTACCCGTTTTTCTTTAAATTTGGCACAACATCTTATAATCCAACTATAAACACCTATGCAAAAATTGGGTAAGATCGGTTCAGATTTAGATATAGCCCCCATACAAATGTCGCTCCCGATTTGACATTTTCCGCTCTAGAAACCACATATTGTACCCGTTTTTCTTTAAATTTGGCACAACATCTTATAATCCAACTATAAACACCTACGCAAAAATTGGGTAAGATCGGTTCAGATTTAGATATAGCTCCCATACAAATATCGCTCCCGATTTGACATTTTCTGCTCTAGAAACGACATATTGTACCCGATTATCTTTAAATTTGACACAACATCTTATAATCCAACTAGAAACATCTATGCAGAAAGTGGGTAAGATCGGTTCAGATTTAGATATAGCCCCCATACAAATATCGCTCCCGATTTGACATTTTCTGCTCTAGAAACGACATATTGTACCCGATTTTCTTTAAATTTGACACAACATCTTATAATCCAACTAGAAACACCTATGCAAAAATTGGGTAAGATCGGTTCAGATTTAGATATAGCCCCCAAACAAATGTAGCTCCCGATTTGACTTTTGCCGCTTTAGAAACCACATATTGTACTCCATTTTCTTTAAATTTGGCACAACAGCTTATAATCCAAGTAATAAACCTATTGTGAAAGTGGCTAAGATCGGTTCAGATTTAGATATAGCGCAAATACAAATGTTGCTCCCAAATTTTTAACCGATTTTGGCCAAACTATACATATTATAATTCACCTATATCGTTCCAGATTTCAATATACCCCCATACAAATGCCCTTTCCGATTTAACATTTTTTCACCGAATTAAATTGTATTCGGATAGAAAGTGGAGTGTATCATAGAGTCGGCCCCGCCCGACTTTAGCCTTTCCTTACTGGTTATACCCTACACCACTTCGTAAACAGCGGATTTTTATGCAAATTCCATTTTTAATACTCAGGTATATAGAATATGCATATTGCTATGCAAGATATACTGACATAAAATATATCGGTTTATTAAATTGTTTTATAAGTAAAATCATTTGTGTGAAGACGTCAAGCAATTATAACCATCCGTTCAAATTGCGATTTTGCATAAAAATCCACTGTCTAATTATAAGTTAGTTTTCCACCAAATGTTTGTAACACCAATAAAAAATCGAGCTAGACCCACCATTAACATTAACACCAATAAAAAATCGAGCTAGACCCACCATTAAGTATACGGATCGGAATCGAATCGATTTAACGATTGTTTTATAAATGTGGAAGCTGGGACCATGTAGTACCTTCCACACAAATTATCCTGCCTTACGTTAAATTTAATTCTTATAACTTCCGTATATGTGTCCTCTGAGAGTGACGGTATATATAAGTCGGTTTACTTACTTGTTTTATAACAAAATCGATGTTAAATGAAGGAGGACAATCGATATAAGCGTGTTGGTGAAAATGCTGAAATAATTGCCAATCGGGAGGCAATACTGAGCGATTCCACATCAAAATCACAAGGAATTGTGGGGGATTCTTCTGATAGAGCCCTAGTATTTGTCGCTGAACGGAGTACAGCTGGCTTCACCGAATCACGCGAATTATAAATAAAGAATTATTGTAAAGAATAAAAATGTTCCCCTCTATCTTAATTCTTCAGCCTTATTGTATACTTGTGCGAAAATTGACCTTTGGTTTTCATTCGTTTGGGACAGTTATTAACACAACAAGTACCAAACAAATTCGATTTAACCGAAAGCCAAATAAGGCCTCTCTTACCAAGGCCTTGGAATAACACCACTAATGTATATGTACATAAAAACAGACGCATACGTATGCATACATATAATTGGATTTGGATATGCTCATACATCGCATATCGTAGTATTCACATAAGAACTGTGCGTTATGAATAGGATAATTTTTGCAAAGAACGTCAATTAAGTGCATCAAGAAATTACGACTTATAATTGAATTGTGTAAACATAAAGTAGCAAGTAATAGGTTTTTCTGAGACATATTCATATTAAATTGCTGTTGATATGTATGTGTACTACACACGTATGAACGAATGACTAAATAATGATTTAATGTCAATGATAATTTAAAATAATGCCAAACAACAGATTAAATGTGTACACATATAGTCTTAGCTAAGCTTAAATTATCTAATCGGATAAAGACGTTAAAACGATTTTTACTTTAAGGTGTGTTTAGTGTGATAGTTTTCAAAAAAAAGAACAATATTTCTAGCAAAATCAAATAGGCGCACTATGAACGGAAATTAAAAAAAACGGACAAGAGTCAAAATTTATGACACATGTTATATGTTCAACACATATCCAGCATTTTATATCCAAACTATAAACACTAAATAAGAATATTCAGGCGATCATATGCCTGTCCAAAGATAAGAATATAATCAGGAACATATTATTTGTATTAATTCCAAATTTCATTCAGATCCAAGCATTTTTGGAGATTCTACAGGCTTTTGGCCACATTTTTCCATTTCTGGCCATAGTGAGGCAGTGTAAAATACTTTTAAGGCTTCGGTTTTCTTCATGCGTGACAAAAATTATCCTGGAAAAATTTTATAGTTTTATGCTGTCCAAATACTGGTAGCGATTTTGCATTTGGCACTGGGAACGTAAAAATTATAAAATAGTTTAGGTCAAAATATATATTGAACAAAGTCCGTACAATTTTGAAGAAAAAAACAAGTAAGTAAGGCTAAAGTCGGGCGGGGCCGACTATGTGATACACTCCACTTTCTATCCGAATACAAATCAATTCGGTAAAAAAAGAAAACGGGCAGAATTTTTGTATGTTTCCTAATCATAGGCTAATAAGACCTTGTTCGATATATCATTAAGAATATTTGTATCGGGGCTACATCCAAACATGGAAAAATATGACTAACTTTCACAATAAGTTCTTCCAGTTCAAATATAAGGTGTTATGCTCACTTTGAAGAAATTCAGTGAAAATTCGTGGTTTCTGGGGCGGAAAAAGTTAAATCGGGAACGAAATTTGTATGGGTGCTATATATAAATCTGAACCGATCTAACACATTTTTACCGCAGGTGTTTCTAGTTGAAATATGTGATATTTTGCCAATTTTGAAGAAAGTCTCTTGTAATATATGGTATCTAGAGTGAAAAGAGTCAAATCGGGAGTGAAATTCGTATGGGAGCTATATGTAAATCTGAACCGATCTGACCCATTTTCACTATGGGTGTTTCTAGGACCAATATAATATATTTCGCCTAATTTGAAGAGGATCTGTTAAAATATGTGGTTTCTAGAGCGGAAAAGTCAAATCGGGAGCGAAATTTTTATGGGAGCTATATATAAATCTGAACCGATCTGACCCATTTTTACCACAGGTGTTTCTAGTTGAAATATAAGATGTTTCGCCAAATCCGAAGACAATCTGATACAATATGTGGTTTCTAGAGCGGAAAAAGTCAAATCGGGAGCGAAATTTGTATGGGAGCTATATATAAATCTGAACCGATCTGACCCATTTTTACCACAGGTGTTTCTAGTTGAAATATAAGATGTTTTGCCAAATCAGAAGACAATCTGATACAATATGTGGTTTCTAGAGCGGAAAAAGTCAAATCGGGAGCGAAATTTGTATGGGAGATATATATAAATCTGAACCGATATGACCCATTTTTACCACAGGTGTTTCTAGTTAAAATATAAGATGTTTTGCAAAATCTGAAGACAATCTGATACAATATGTGGTTTCTAGAGCGGAAAAAGTCAAATCGGGAGCGAAATTTCTATAGGAGCTATATATAAAACTGAACCGATCTGACCCATTTTTACCACAGGTGTTTCTAGTTGAAATATAAGATGTTTTGCCAATTTTGAGGAAAATCTCTTGTAATATATGGTATCTAGAGTGAAAAGAGTCAAATCGGGAGTGAAATTCGTATGGGAGCTATATGTAAATTTGAACCGATCTGACCCATTTTCACTATGGGTGTTTCTAAGACAAATATAATATATTTCGCCTAATTTGAAGAGGATCTGTTAAAATATGTGGTTTCTAGAGCGGAAAAAGTCAAATCGGGAGCGAAATTTGTATGGGAGCTATATATAAATCTGAACCGATCTGACCCATTTTTACCACAGGTGTTTCTAGTTGAAATATAAGATGTTTTGCCAATTTTGAAGAAAATCTATTAAAATATGTGGTATCTAGAGTGAAAAGGGTCAAATCGGGAGTGAAATTCGTATGAGGGCTATATCTAAATCTGAACCGATTTTCTTCAAATTAAATAGCGTTCGTGGTGAAGTGATGTTCTATTTAGTGGAATGTATAGTGAAAGTGCCACGCCCTTATATGAGCGCCCAGTTTGCCGCACCCTTAATCATAGCTAAAATAAAATATTAATAAATTGAAAATGAACTACGTTTAAGAAACCCAATTTAGTCTAACTGCAGAAATCCATAGTTGTGTAATAGAACTTTTGATATTTATAATGCATAATTATGTTTATAAGTTGCAGCACTTGTTTTTGTATTAAGAGAGTCAGCAAATTCTTTATTTTGTGAGGTCTCGTACCGAAATATGTTCGAGATGTTATCAGGGTGAACACTTTGTCTGGGGGCTACTGTGTTTTACTGTATTTTACTTTCTGATATGTTTAGCTTCCTTCGATTGAAAATTTTATAAAATTTTCATTGACAGAAGTTTTCGGATTTTTATACTAAAATCGAAAATTTGATTTGAACTGGGATATTGCCCTGGCTCAAGACCATTTTGCATCTATATTTAATAGAATGCAAATTTATTTACAAATGGCATGATAACATTTATTACATGGCTGCAGACTACCACGATCATGATTTCGACCATGTCAAAAGTCTTTTCAAGTGGCTTCGCAGCGACTATTCAACATCAAACCCGGCCTCTATAAGGAGATGATTCTCACAAACGAACGAGAAGCACAACTCACTTGCCGAATTTTCATTTAAAAAATCGCACCAAGTAATAAAGTACACTTGCCATCTTACAAGCATCTCAGTGAGTTGCATATGTAAGTATGTGTATATGCAGGTATAGTTACCCAGCAATACCTCTGCCGTGCCAACGCTCATTTGTTTTAGTTTTTTCGTTTGTATTTTTTGGTCTGTAGTCAATATTTGATTTGAACTATGACTAAGACAATAGTCTTTAAAAAATTCGATTTTTTAACCTTTTGCCCCTGTTCAGATCCATAGCAAACCGTTCAAAATTCAAGGACACAATCAACTACAATATAACCTAAGATCTCAATGAACAACTTTCTAGAAATTCCTAGGAATTATTCTTAACACCGTTTAGGTAGGAACAATGTATCATGCGGGACTGTTTCTGTTAATGGCCAGTCCGTATGAGTGATAATCAACAGCACCAAGCCCCAAATCTTTGGAGGCAAATAAAAAACGTGCATGACTTTGGGCAAAATTATTTGTTAATTTTAAACTCCATAGGAATTAAGAAATACAAATGACCAAAAATGTAGTTTGAACAAAAACTTCAATAACTCAGTCAATTAGTAACGACTTTAAAAAAAGACGTTTTCTTACTCCTTACGAAATGTATTTATTAAATAAATTAAGTTGTAATAAGATCTCCTTAAACAATAATATCTAAAAGCATTCTTAAAGTTGGAAAATTGTGAAAAAAATAAAAAAGTGTTGGATGTACAAATACATACAGATTAATCAAGATTTTATTAATTTGCCAGATTTAATGAGAGGGGAACGTATTCTTGCTTTACTCTCCGAGAACTACAAGACCAAAATGATATCATTTCGCAGAAGTTTCGACTTCATTCTATCTCATTTGCTAATATTTTTAAACTGATGTAGAACGCATTTCCAAAAACACATCATTATTTTCTAAGGTTTGCATGCTCTTATAGATCACTTTGCCTTCCATTTTGTATCTGCCTTTTGGTTTTCATCCTTATTTATGTCATCTAAGGCATCAGTAATTATGGTGGTTATGATTTATATAATATCTTACTGGCATTACTTCAAGCACTCCATCGTTATTTCAATACATTTTATTGTGAAATATTTTTTCAAATATCTGCTATCTGCGATATATATATATATATATATATATATATATATATATATATATATATATTTCATTATTTGACCATTGACTGGAGTCCTTTATATCTTCCTGACAAAGTGAATATGCAATTTTTACGAATTTCGAAATCTCAGTTAAAGCCGCTTTTATATTTTAATCGATGGTAACCAGCACTTATATCTCAATAAATAACTAATGATTAATATCTCAGCTCGACATTTGCTTAATATCCGGGGATAATGGCTTAATAAATTCACTATTGAAATATTTAAATTCAGCAAATTTGATAAATTTTATTTTGTATACCCTCCACCACAGGATGGGTATGAAATATCGGCTTGAGACTCTATAAAGGATATAAACTCTTGATCGTAATAAAATTCTATGAATATCTTGCAATGTCAGCCATCAGTCTGTCTTCTGAAAGCATGCTATCATGTAAACGAAAGGAGATAGGAAGTCAAAATTTTCAAAAATGTCGTAGATCGGTTGGGACTGAAAATTTTTCCTCCTGATAACCCCTAATATTTAGAGTATTTCAGCATGTTTTTATATCCTACACCACTTCGTGGACTAGGGTATTATAAGTTAGTTTTCCGCCAAATGTTTGTAACACCAAGAAATAATCGAGCTAGACCCACCTTTCAGTGTACGGATCGGCTTAGAATCACCAGCTGAATCAATTTAACGGTGTCTGTCTGTCCGTCTATTGTCCATCTAAGCTTGTTCGCACTCTACAGGTCGCAATTGTTGTCCGATTGTAGTGCAATTTGGCAGAAGTTATTTTTTTGGTCCAAGGACCATCGGTATTGAATTGAGGGGAATTACTGCTCTAGAATAGACATTTTAAATGGGATCATGACCAAATTTTCAGGATCGTGTTATATTTGAACTAGAAACAGTTAATGGGAAAGTGGAAAACATGGGTTCGTGGTTTCATATAGGCCCCATACAAATGTACCTCCGATATACAATATTACTGCTCTAAAATGCACATTTTACATCGGATCTTAATCAAATTACCCACACAATGTTACATTTAGCCTGGAAACACCTGTTTTGAAAGCCAGCTATATAGGTCAATGTTTAGGTATAGCCCCCATACAAATGGGCCCCCAGTTCACACTATCATCGCTCTAGAACTCACATCTTACATTGGATCTTGGTAACATTTTGAGGATTATGTTATCTATATAATAAAAATGAAATGATGTTCGTTGGTAATCGCATCACTTGAGAATGGCTGAACAGATTTGGCTGATCCGAACTGGGTTTTAAGATGAAAAAAGTTTTGGATAGTTGACCGCAAAGTAGGAAAATTTGTAAAAAACTGAAAGTGTCTTTTCTATTTCTATTTTTGAATGAACTCAAGGCTATAAGTCTCAATTCAAGCAATGGATATGCGAAATTCTTTTATGATATGTTCATTATGATTCTGTGAAAGTTTTCAAAACACAAAAATTCAGATAATTATAAAGAAAAGCCAAAAATTCGGACAAAATGCAAAAAATCTTTATGCACTTTTTGGCGGAACTGATGATACGATCGATATATTTTGCTGATTCATTTTAATTTGGTTCATAATTCCAATTCGTAATAAGTCATCAAATAAACAGGGAAATCCAGTTACACGTATTTCATGTATTTTCACAATGAGGCATTGAATGAAGACTTGCGATTAATACTAGCCCAACTGAGAAAGACAGCGCCACACTATCCGATGCACTAAGCATTTAATCAAGAGTTGGAGTGCAATGCAAAAACAATGTGAATACGATACATTGCGAGTATAAGATGCTTGCTGAGCACGTGGCTTATGAACGATTGAACTATAGTAATTTTCTTCTTGGAAGAAACCGGAAAATCTTTTTTGATCGTACAAATTTTTTGGCAAAAATTCGCTCGCAAAATTCATCAGGAATTTCAGCTGCGTTATTTGAACCATCTGCAACCTTTCAAAGATCTGAGGTGGCCAACGTTTTGATCGGTCCGGAGGAGTATTCTTGGCGCACTGTTCAATGATTCTGTTGGAAGGCGATTTTCGATTTACATTATGGGCTACTCCACAGCAACTTCCTACCGACGGACTGAATCATGTGTTATGGAACGGACAATCTGGAGTATTTTCAAAACAATTGCTGGACATTTGTACTAGAAAAATTCTGTTGATATTGCGAATGTTGATATTTAGATTTTTTCAGTTCGTGTTCCCATACGTTGCTCTAAATCGTGTGTCGTTGAGCGAACATGGTATATATGGCTGCGAAAAACATTGAATTGGAAGATTCTGTTTCTAGAGAAAATTATATTGACAACCGCAGACTATCGCCTCAGAATCTTCAGTTAATACCAGATTATTTTTTGAACGATGGAATTGTTGTGATTATCCTCTGGACGATCATGATGGAACCATAAAACTATTTTGATCGTGTAGATTTTGGCTACTATTCTCTCGCAGAATTTAATTTTACCACCTTCATCTGAATTGCAGCTAAGTTGTTGAAAAAGATCGAACAGCTCATGCAGCAATCAAATTGCTGCTGAATACGCATATTAAAGAACTTCCAACGTGCAGACTGTCGAAGAACTGTGCCGGTGAACATGGTGGTGTAAATTGATTACTCGGAACGAATATACGATGTCTCACAAAAAGTCTTTTGAGTAATTAGACCGAATAATGACTAGGCAGGCAATTTTTATGCAAAAATATATTTTTAGTGGATGATTATAATTGAATAACGACTACACAAATTATTCTCATGATCTCAATATTAAAAAATCGATATAACCAATATTATGTTAGCATATGTTATAGATTAAAAAAGCAAAGATAAAAAATATAATTTGCATACAAATAAGCTGTCTACTAATGAATTTTTTGGTGATTTTTACCAAACACTACAATTGATTCCACGGCCAACTCCACCCAATAAACTAAATGAATGTTCGAGTACGTCCTTTTTGTGGAAAACATCACGACATTTAAATTAAGTACTATCAAGAGTATCGAGTTGCAGAACGATGAATCTGCACAATTATATTCAAAACACTTGCTTGAAAGTGTCAATGGCAAAATCGCCTTAGAAATGACACTCTTCTGCATTAAATTCCACGTCAATTTTTCCAGTTCACCGTATGAAAAATTAAACTCATGAAACATTGTTCAAAATCCACTTAAGCGAACGTGCAGACACTTACATTGGCGTAATATTAGTTAGATATACATGGTCGTATCGTTGAATTGAATATCTATGCCAGTAAACGTTAATCGATACAATAATCAAATTTTTTCTCATTCCAGGTTTGCTCAAACATGTTAATGCCTTAAGGGAACTATGGTTGTACCTTGTTATGGTACAACGCCCAAGAGTTGTTATAGGCCTCTTGAAAATGTCCGTCCAATTTATTCTATAAAAGCTGCATTTGTCATCGGATCTAGCTCAATTTTTCTAGATCGTATTATATTTACTCTCGGAATACCTACCCGAATTTTTTTTCCAAATTCGTACTTTTAATGGGTAAAATGGGAATAGAGGGATAAAAATAGTACAAACGAAAACAACTAAGGAAAGGCTAAAGTCTGGCGGGGCCGACTCTATGATACACTCCACTTTCTACCCGAATACAATTTAATTCGGTGAAAAAGTGAAAACGGGAAGGAATTTTGTATCCTGTAAATGTATGTGTTTGACAAAAAATGTCAAATTGGAAAGGACATCTGTATGGGGGTATATTGAAATCTGGACCGATCTTACCCACTTTCTGCATTAGTGTTTCTAGTTGGATTATAAGATGGTGTGCAAATATAAAGAAAATCGAGTAAAATATGGGGTTTCTAGAGCGGAAAATGTCAAATCGTCAGCGAGATTTGTATGGGGGCTATATCTAAATCTGAACCGATCTTACCCAATTTCTGCACAGATGTTTCTAGTTTGATTATAAGATGTAGTGCCTAATTTAAAGAAAATTAGGTATAATATGTCGTTTCTACAGCGGAAAATGTCAAATCGGGAGCGACATTTGTATGGGGGCTATATCTAAATCTGAAGCGATCTTACCCACTATCTCTATAAGTGTTTCTAGTTGGATTATAAGATGTTGTGCCATATTTAAAAAAAAATCGGTACAATATGTGGTTTCTAGAGCGGAAAATGTTAAATCGGGAGCGACATTTGTATGGGGGCTATATCTAAATCTGAACCGATTTGCCTCAAATTAAATAGTGTTCGTCCTTGATGCAGAAAACTTATTTGTGTCAATTTTTGTTAAGATCGGACTATAATTGCTACCTGTAATTTGATTACAACAATAGATGGACAGACGGACAGACGGACAGACAGACGGACAGACGGACATTGCTAAATCTACTCAGAATGTGATTCTAAGTCGATCGGTATACTTAACAATGGGTCTATCTCGCTTCCTTCCTGTTACAAACAAATGCACAAAGACATAATACTCTCGTGGAGTGTATAAAAAGTTTTTTTTTTCAAATTCGTACTTTCAAGTGATAGAATCATGAAATTCAGTGTGTACATCTCTCTAATGGCTTAGAAACGTGAAATAAAAAGATTTTCAAAATTCATACTTTTGAGTGGTAAAATGTGAAAAGAGATATACAAATATTTCCAACCAATTGGCCGCATCTATGGCAAAAATGGATAGAATCATGAAACTAGGTTATCTTGCACTGTATACGTGAGAGATAATGGATTTTCAAAATTTGTAATTATACCCTACACTACTTCGTGGTCTAGGGTATTATAAGTTAGTTTTCCGCCAAATGTTTGTAACACCAAGAAACAATTGAGCTAGACCCACCTTTAAGTATACGGATCGGCTTAGAATCGCCAGCTGAGTCGATTTAACGATGTCTGTCTGTCCGTCCGTCTGTCCGTCTGCTGTCCATCTAAGCTTGTTCGCACTCTACAGGTCGCAATTGTTGTCCGATTATCATGAAACTTGGCAGAAGTTATTTTTTCTGGCCAAGGACCATCGGTATTGAATTTGGAAATCGGTTCAGATTTAGATATAGCCCCCATACAAATGTCGGTCATGATTTGACATTTTCCGCTCTAGAAACCACATATTGTACTCGATTTTCTTTAAATTTGTTAAAACATCTTATAATCCAACTAGAAACACCTATGCCGAAATTGTGTAAGATCGGTTCAGATTTAGATATAGCCCTCATACAAATGTCGCTCCCTATTTCACTTTTAATCCAACTAGAAACACGTATGCAACAATTAGATAAGATCGGTTCAGATTTAGATATAGCCCCCATACAAATGTCGCTCCCGGTTTGACATTTTCCGCTCTAGAAACGCCATATTGTACCCGATTTTCTTTAAATTTTGCAGAACATCTTATAATCGAACTAGAAACGCATATGCAAAAATTGGATAAGATCGGTTCAGATTTAGATATAGCCCCCATACAAATGTCGCTCCCGATTTGACATTTTCCGTTCTAGAAACGACATATTGTACCCGGTTTTCTTTAAATTTGGCAGAACATCTTATAATCGAACTAGAAACACGTATGCAAAAATTGGGTAAGATCGGTTCTGATTTAGATATAGCTCCCATACAAATTTCGCTCCCGATTTGACTTTTTCCGCTCCATAATCCACATATTGTACCCGTTTTTCTTTAAAATTGGCACAACATCTTATAATCCAACTAAAAAACCAATGGTGAAAGTGGTTAAGTTCGGTTCAGATTTAGATATAGCCCTCATACAAATGTTGTTCCCGAATGTTTAACCGATTTTGACCAAATTTTACATATTATATTTCACCAATAAACAGACATGCTGAAAGCGCGTCACATCGTTCCTGGTTTCAATATACCCCTATACAAATGTTCTTTCCGATTTAACATTTTTTGTCAAACGCATACATTTACAGGATGCAAAAATCCTTCCCGATTTCAATTTTTTACCGAATTGAATTGCAATGAGAATTGTTTGGGTGATGCCCATATACTGTATAATTTGTATTTGTCTGTCGTACAATTGGATCAGTTACCATATTATTTACCATATTCGTTAAATTTGACTAAAGATGAATTTATAGCATATAAATTATATTCATATAATTTGTATGAACTACATAAAATTGCTCCATGAAATACCTGGGTTTAGTAATCAAAGCGAGGTACATACGCAGGGAGTGGTGTAGGGTATTATATAGTCGGCCCCGCCCGACTTTAGCCTTTCCTTACTTGTTTTGGAATTAAAATAGGATGGAACCAATCAAACGGCAGTAGCTGAAAATGAACCCACTGATTTAAGGTATTTAAGCTTTTTTGAAGATTTCTGCCTTATATTTACTGAATGAATTGACTTAAAGTATTATTTCGATATATATAGTAGAAACATTTTGATAGTCTTGCGTTTATTAAAATAATTACAATATTATATTTTGTTAAAAAATTATTTTTTCAATATTTTTATTTGTTTTGGTTTGGCTATATCAAGCTAAATCAAGATTTCCTGTAATGTTACTGCACTTCTACGAAAATGGACAGCCTCTGTGGAATGCAGTTCATGGTGCAGGGAGTATAAAGTTCGTCCCGGTAGAACTTAACTGTTTTTTACTTTTTACTTCTTTTTCCAGCATTTTATGTTTGCAATGATTAACTAGGACTTCAGTGTATCAATGTTTGTCAAAGTTTGTCGTGGCTTCGGTCGGCGATTCTAATTTTATAGAAAAGAAAATTGAACACATTGATTAAGAACAACCGTCGGGTAAACAACTATTTTAAAAGTAATATATAAAGAGAACTAGCCTATTTTTAATGCACAAAAATAAATGAAGGAAATTACATTATAATCTGATATATGTTTTCCGAGATATTAAATATAATAATGTTCAATTTTGTATTGTTTTAACATTTGTGAACATAAATTCTTCCACAGCATTTTTTGCTACGATATCGCCAAAAAAATTGAATATACTTTTTTGCAGAATTCAATAAAAACTCGATTGTGGCGCAGACATGTTGGAGTTTGGAGTGGAAATTTGCTTGTGGGTTCTATAGCGTTCGCCTCAAGTCAAATAGTACGTGGTTTGAGATTTTCAGTGGCCCAAAGTTGAAACTATTGGTGGTTTTTATGAAGAGATAACTTCGTTAATGATGTAATCATTTTCGAAAGCGTCTTCAGATTTTAACTGCTTTGTCAGAAATTATAATTGTTTTACAAAATGATTTTCTATTTCAGTAGTATTATAGATTATGACGAGTAGGCTATATGTGTCAAATTTCGTCAAAATCGGATATGTTGAATTTTCAAAACCATGGATTTTGTGTTGTTTTTGATGGAATTACCCTAAACAGATATCCATAACAACCTAATAGATATTTTTGCATTGCTGGTAAAAATTTCTTGTGCATGCCAGTGTAACTACGAGTTCACATTACTCTGCATACTAGTTGAAATTACTGACATAAGTCAGGTATTATTTCTGAGTATGTGTAAATAAAACGTACATGTTGGCGAATGATTAATCCTTAAAGAAATTAACATTCATAGCGCGTATACGCAACATGGTCCCATATAATTTCATTGCATACATTCAATGAATGAAGAAGTGAGCAGGTATAAAAAGTAGCACAAGTTGATGTTGTATAATGGAGTCTTCTGACATTTGAATCACATGCACCTTCTGAATGTAGGCAGTATTGTGCGGTATTTTTTAAAATGAATTGGTCTATCGAATATAGGATGTCATAAAGTCATAACAATATCGGAAAATGTTCCTTATTGTGAGAATAATATAACGACAGAAGCTAAATAATTATAGACAGACAAGAAAAATCACAAAAAATGGTTCAAGACAAACAAGTAAGGGCGGGCCGACTATAACACATTGATTAATCTAAACACCTGCTAACACCTAAGTTTTTTATGGTGGGCGCTGCGTTTACTTGAATAGCTCATAACAAACCTGAAATTGAAGATAGGTTTAAGCTAAATCTGATCATGGTAGTCATTAATAATTATGACCATGAATATTCTCGTTAAGGAAACTGTTGTGGCTATTCATTATGATTACGCAAATGATTCATTCCATGTCAAGCGGTATGATTTTTGACCTCAATAGCTGCGATTGCATTGAGGCTTTGTGCATTCTTCTCATAAAAATTTTGTATACATATTTTTGGAATAAAAATATAATTTTTTACGGGTTATGCCCAAGTTAGCAGTGAAAAAATACTTTTTTTTCAAATGCTACGTTCATTCTATCACCTGTACTTTACTTTTTCTTGGATTTTTCATTGTTTTTAGACCTTGTGTTAATAAATTAAAAATTGATTTGAACTGGGATATTGTCCTGGCTCAAGACCATTTTGCATCTATATTTAATAGAATGCAAATTTATTTACAAATGGCATGGTGACATTTATTACTTGGCTGCAGACTACCACGATCATGATTTCGACCATGTCAAAAGTCTTTTCATGTGGCTTCGCAGCGACTTTTCAACATCAAACCCGGCCTCTATAAGGAGATGATTTTCACAAACGAACGAGAATCACAACTCACTTGCCAAATTTGCGTTTAAAAAATCGCACCAAGTAATTCATTACACATGCCATCTTACAAGCATCTCATTGAGTTGCATATGTAAGTATGTGTATATGCAGGTATAGTTACCCAGCAATACTTCTGCCGTGCCAACGCTCATTTGTTTTAGTTTTTTCGTTTGTATTTTTTTGGTCTGTAATCAATATTTGAAATCATCTCCTTATAGAGGCCGGGTTTGATGTTGAAAAGTCGCTGCGAAGCCACCTGAATGAAACCTTTAGACAGGGTGGAAATCATGACAGTGGTAGTAGCAGCCAAGTAATAAATGTCACCATGCCATTTGTAAATAAATTTGCATTCTATTAAATATAGATGCAAAATGGGCTTGAGCCAGGACAATATCCCAGTTCAAATCATTTTGGGCCTGGTCCAAAACATGGGCCTATATATTTCTCATTCACGGTAGGTATTCCTAGTTGAAAAATGTGGTTTCTAGAGCTGTAATAGAGAAGAATGGGCCCCATTTGGGTTATACCAAAGTATGGACATATAGGCATCTCCCAAACAAGTAAGGAAAGGCTAAAGACGGACGGAGCTACTATATGATACACCCCACTTTCTATCTCATTACAATTCAATTCGGTAAAAAAGTGAAAACGAAGAGGATTTTTGAATCATGTAAATGTATGTGTTTGACAAAAAGTGTTAAATCGGAAAGGACATTTGTATGAGGGTACATTGAAACCTGGAACGATGTGACCCGCTTTCACCATGTATGTTTATTGGTGAAATATAATGTGTAAAGTTTGGCCAAAATCGGTTAAACATTTGGGAGCAACATTTGTATGAGGGCTATATCTAAATGGGAACCGATCTTACCCGCATTCAGCATAGGTGTTTCTAGATCGATTATAAAATGTTGTGTCAATTTTAAAGAAAATCGGGTACAATATGAGGTTTCTAAATCGGAAAAAGCGAAATATGGAGCGACATTTGTATGGGGGCTATATCTAAATCTGAACAGATCTAACCCGCTTTCGCCACATTTATTTCTAGTTTGATTATAAGGTGTTAAGCCAAATTTTAAGAAAATCGGGTGATATATGTGCTTTATAGGGCGGAAAAAAGTGAAATCGGGAGCGTCATTTGTATGTGGGCTATATCTAAATCTGAACCGATCTTACCCACTTTCAGCATAGATGTTTCTAGATCGATTATAAAATGTTGTGTCAATTTTAAAGAAAATCGGGTACAATATGTGGTTTCTAAAGCGGAAAAAGTGAAATCGGGTGCAACATGGGGACTATATCTAAATCTGGACCGATCTTGCCAAATTCAATACCGATGGTCCTTGCCCAGAAAAAATAACTTCCACCAAGTTTCATGACAATCGGACAACAATTGCGACCTGTAAAGTGCGAACAAGCTTAGATGGACAGCAGACGGAAAGACGGACAGACGGACGGACGGACAGACAGACATCGTTAAATCGACTCAGCTGGTGATTCTAAGCCGATTGGTATACTTAAAGGTGGGTCTAGCTCGATTATTTCTTGGTGTTACAAACATTTGGCGCGAAACTAACTTATAATACCCTAGTCCACGAAGTGGTGTGGGGTATAACAAGTAAGGAAAGGCTAAAGTCGGGCGGGGCCGACTATATAATACCCTACACCACTCCCTGCGTATGTACCTCGCTTTGATTACTAAACGCAGGTATTTCATGGGAACAATTTTATGTAGTTCATACAAATTATATAAATTATATTCATATAATTTATATGTTATAAATTCATCTTCAGTCAAATTTAACGAATATGGTAAATAATATGGTAATTGATCTAATTGTCCGACAGACAAATACAAATTATACAGTAGTATACCAAAGTCATTTCAAAGTATGGACATATGGACATCACCCAAACAATTCTCATTGCAATTAAATTCGGTAAAAAAGTGAAATCGGGAAGGAGTTTTGCATCCTGTAAATGTATGTGTTTGACAAAAAATGTTAAATCGGAAAGGACATTTGTATGGGGGTATATTGAAACCTGGAACGATGCGACCCGCTTTCACCATGTCTGTTTATTGGTGAAATATAATATGTAAAATTTGGCCAAAATCGGTTAAACATTCGGGAGCAACATTTGTATGAGGGCTATATCTAAATCTGAACCTATCTTACCCACTTTCACCATAGATGTTTCTAGTTCGATTATAAGATGTTGTGCCAATTTTAAAGAAAATCGGGTACAATATGTAGTTTCTAAAGCGGAAAAAGTGAAATAGGGAGCGACATTTGTATGGGGGCTATATCTAAATCTGAACCGATCTTACCCAATTTTTGCATACGTATTTCTAGTTGGATTATAAGATGTTCTGTCAAATTTTTGCATACGTATTTCTAGTTGGATTATAAGATGTTCTGTCAAATTTAAAGAAAATCGGGTACTATATGTGCTTTATAGGGCGGAAAAAGTCAAATCGGGAGCGACATTTGTATGGGGGCTATATCTAAATCTGAACCGATTTCCTCCAAATTCAATACCGATGGTCATTGGCCAGAAAAAATAACTTCTGCCAAGTTTCATGACAATCGGACAACAATTGCGACCTGTAGAGTGCGAACAAACTTAGATGGACAGCAGACGGACGGACGGACAGACGGACAGACAGACATCGTTAAATCGACTCAGCTGGTGATTCTAAGCCGATCGGTATACTTAAAGGTGGGTCTAGCTCGATTATTTCTTGGTGTTACAAACATTTGGCGCGAAACTAACTTATAATACCCTAGACCACGAAGTGGTGTAGGGTACAACGAAACTAACTTATAATATCCTAGTCCACGAAGTGGTGTAGGGTATAAAAATGGAACGATACACGCTTCAACAACGCATTGAAATTATCAAAATTCATGAATGATAATGATCCGGAATTCCATCGAAAAATCTTCTTCACTGATGAAGCCCATTTCCACCTCGATGGCTACGTCAACAAGCAAATCTGTAGCATCTGGGGCTCGGAAAAACCAAGACTTATTGTTGAGAAGCCTCTCCATCCTCATAATGTGACTATTTGGTTTATGGTCCGGCGGGGTCAGTGGACTTTACTTTTTCGAAAATAGAGTTGGATCAACAGTTACGGTGAATGAATTGCGCTATCGAGTGATGATTAATGACATTTTTGTTTTATGATTTTCTCGCGATCTTTTTTTTTTTTTTTTTTTTTTTCACTGAACCAACCCTCAGGGGATGTCCCCTATAAATGCAGTGCATTGCGTTGGTAGAAGGAAGATAAAGTATTGGAAGGAGGAAAGAGGGAGTAGTGTCTGTTGACATCTGTTTTGAATCTCTGAATGTCGTAATTGGAGGGAAAGATATTTGCCGGAAGTCGATTCCACATACGGATAGTACGGGCGAAGAACGAATTTATTCTGTAATGTGTAGTGCGGTCGGTTGTCCAATCGACAACAAATGGGTGAGCGTTCCTGGAAAGTCGCGTATCTCTACCGAACGTTCTCACGGGCGGTATAAGATCACGAATTTCCGAAGAACAAACACCATGAAAGTATCGATAGAACAATGACACACAACCAACATTACGACGGTGTTCAAGGGAGACAATAGAATTGGATATCCTACCATCACCTATCAACACCATCGCCCTCCTCTGGACACGGTCAAGTAGCTCCAGTGATGAAGCTGGAGCTCCCGACCATATATGGGAGTTGTATTCCATCTTTGGTCTGATGTAGGTAGTGTAGATATTGAGAAGATCAGAGGGTGTGAAATATTTTTTACATCTTTTTAGAAAGCCTAAACATTTGAAGGTATCTTTCGACACATCAAATACATGCTTTGTCCATCGAACATCACGTTGTATTTTCATGCCGAGAACATCGAGAGCATCTGATTGCTCAATATCTACACCGTTCATTAAAATCGACGACACCGTTGGATCAGTGAATCGTTTGTGAGACAACAAGGAGCATTGGGTCTTACGTGCATTAAAATCTACTGTATTCTCACGACCCCATTCAGAAATGGCCATCAAATCCTGGCTAAGTGACTCATCCATCAATCGCCTTTTATCCTCAATTTCTTGACGACTTGGTCTATGATCGAATGAGTATGAATGACAGAGGTTGCTGTCATCCGCGAATGAGTATATTGGATTCACAGTCCGATCCAAGAGATCGTTGATGAAAATAAGAAAAAGGGAGGGGGAAAGGACAGAGCCCTGTGGTACTCCTGCGGTTAACCTATGCTCGTCGGATGAGAACCCATCTACAACAACACGTATAGTGCGATCTCTGAGAAAGCTCGATACAAATCGAGAGAAGTCACTACCAACACCAAAAGCGATAAGCTTTGATATGAGTGCGCCGTGCCAAACTCTATCAAAGGCCTTGGAGATATCTAGAGCAACGACCTTACTCTCACCAAGCTTGTGAATAGATCGATTCCACTTTTCGGATAGCAGTGTCATCAGGTCTCCCGTAGATCGATTCCTACGGAAGCCATACTGTCGATCATTAAGTAAGCCATTAGTTTCTAAATACCTCACAAGATGGTGGTTAACCATACTCTCCATAACCTTCGAAAGCGCTGAGCAAATCGCGATCGGTCGATAGTTAGCAGGATTATTAGCCTCACCTTTTTTAGGGATGGGCTGGATGTTCGCAATCTTCCAACGCGCTGGGAAAACCCCTGCACGGTATGCAAGGTTGAAAAGATTACGAAGGGGACGGGCAAGCGTCGAAGAGCACTTACATAGGACAAGTGCTGAAATGCCATCCGGGCCTGGAGATTTATTTACGTCGAGATTAGCGAGAACCCTTTTAACTCCACGTGTTCGAAAAAATATCTGAGGCATGGAACTAGATACATTTTCGATCACGGGGAGTGGTTGATTGCTTTCCGGCAAGGATGAATTCCTTGCAAACATTTCAGCCAATAAGTTAGCTTTGTCAACCGGGTTAGTGAATATCTGGTCATCTTTAACAAGAGTTGGGATAGATGAGGAGTTATCCTTTACTCTTCTCACAAATGACCAAAAGCTCTTACTTCCCCTGGGAGAAGCAAGAACTTTAGCACGAAGACGTTGTTCGTACAGAAACTTTTCACGTCTAAGTACCTTGGCACACATGGTTCTTGTCTGCTTGCGTAGCAGATCAGTTGTGGCATTTTTATTTAAACGCCATTTCCTGAATGCTTCCTCTTTGGATCTGACAGCAGCCTTGCATGTCAGGTTAAACCAACTTTTGTTAGATGGTTTATCCGAAATAACTTTAATTGGAATAAATGACTTCATTCCAATCAAGATAATATTTTCAATCATTTCAGCCGCAGCATCTATATCACCATTAAGAAAACAAAGTTTCCAATTGAAATGCTGGAAAAAGTTGTTGAGTTCGGCCCAACGTGCCTTTTCGTATATATATATTGTCCGCTTTGGGGCTGGGGTCGAAGCGACACGAAGAGCGGAATACGAAAAGGATGCTGAAACAATGCAGTGATCCGAATTACCAAGAGGTGCTAGAACGTTAACTTCATACTTTTCAGGGTGTGATGTTAAGAAAAGATCAAGAATATTAGAGTGTTGCCCTTGGACACACGGAATGTGAGTCGGTTCATTCACTAATTGCGTCAAATCATTATGCGCGGCAAAAAGCTCGGCGTATTGACCCTCCGGTGTTGAGTGACTCGAATGGGCAAGCCAAGAGGAATTATGGACATTGAAATCGCCAGCAACCACAATTTCACTGTCAGGACAATCCTCTAAAATTTTTGTAATTGAATCGGAAAGGGCGTCAAAGCCATTTAGGGATACCTCCCTTTCCGCGTTTGGACTTCTATACACAAATCCGAAATGTAGTACGTGTGTTCCAATCTTGAATTTAACCCAAAGGGAGTTAAATTCTGGATTTTCAGAGTTTAAGTTATGCCGGCTCTAGAACACTATATCATTACGTACGTATACCAAAAGACCTCTGTGGGGGATAAAGAGGGATAGGGTGTGATACCCAGGAATGTGAAAATCCTGTGGATCAGAATCCTCACACACCTGGGTTTCACAAAGAGCAAAAACATCAGGCCGATGGAATTGTACATGAGCGTACACGGCAAAAAAATTCGCTCTCAGCCCTCGTACATTGGCAAATTGTACTTTAAACTTACCCACCATTAGAACAGACAAACAAGAAGAAACAAAACAGAGTCAGTATGCTGCTACAGTTGCCAAACTCCTCTCCCTGCCGTTGCTGTATTCCCCCAATGCTCAGTGTTATGCCTTAAGCATTGGGCGAACAACGACAGAAAGAGAAGAGTGTCAACTGCACTGCACGAATTGGAAGGGGGGGGGGAGGGAAGGGGACAACGCACACACTACGTAGCGGACATGAAATGTGTGGTCAGTGATGTGCGGCTGTTGTTGTTTTTGATTTCTGTAATTTTTTCTTTTATATTTTAACACAAAACTGAACGGCACACAACACGGACGACAGAGAAACACAAGTGCATCGGACGACGGACTGATGCAATTCTTGAAAAATCCAAAATTCGCTGTTGTAATTGCTTATATTTTAACTTTATTCATTCAGGATTCTGAAACTTTTCTGACACAAATATTCCGAATGAAGTCAGCAATAATATGCTATAAAAATATTTTGGTGTTCTCAATATGATAAAAAGTTACGCGGGTTTTCACAATTTTTGACTTTACAGCCTCTATTTATCGTATTTTAACCTGATAACTTGGGAACCAAAATGCTATTAACCGCGAAATGATGGAATTTGATAATGCGATATGCCCTAAATCTAAAAAAATGCTTTAAACAAAATCGTTGCAGCAAATTACAACCTTCGGTTAAATGCTGCTCCTTTTTATACCCTCCACCTCTAGGATGGGGGTATACTAACCTTGTCTGAGACCCTCTAAGTATATATATTCTTGATCGTCATCAAATTCTAAGACCATCTAGACATGTCCGTCCGTCTGTTGAAAGCACGCTAGCATCTAAGCTAAAGTCGTAGATCGGTTGGAATTGATTGGGCAAAATTGGCCAAAGGGAAAAATTTTTTTCTCACAAGGATTGAAAAAACCCATTATAACCCCTAATAATTTAGAGTATTTAAGCATATTTTTCAATATGTCTGCTTGTATTTACTTGATATTGGGTATGCGTATTCGCCCGATAACAAAAACATGCACCATAAAACGATTTTTATTTGTAGGGGGTGCAATGGGACAAAAAGGGATAAAAATGGTACCTATTAAAGGACAACAGCTAGAAACACGAAATTCGCTGTTTACATTCCTCTAATTGAGTAGATACATAATATGAAAGTATTTTTTCCAAATTCGTACTTTTAAGGTATAAAATGGGAATAGAGGGATAAACAGGGATAAAAATGGTAGCAAAGAAACGAATACAGCTAGAATAATGAAATTCGGTGCGTACATCCCTCTAATTGCGCAGACACGTAAAATAAAGAGATTTTAGATAGTCGTACTCTTTAGGGGGTAAAATTGGAAAAAGGGGATAAAAATGGTACCAACCAAATGACCGCAGCTACAATCATGCAATTCGGTGTATACCATCTTCTGATTTCTTTAAAATTGGCACAACATCATATAATCTAACTAAACACACCTATGCTGAAAGTGGGTAAGATCGGTTCAGATTTAGATATAGCCCCATACAAATGTCGCTCCCGATTTGAATTTTTCCATTCTAGAAACCACATATTGTACCCGATTTTAAAGAAAATTGGCACAACATCTTATAATCGAACTAAAAACACCTATGGTGAAAGTGGGTAAGATTGTTTCAGATAAAATAAAAATGTTGCTCCCTTTACATATTATATTTCACCAATAAAAATACATGGTGAAAGCGGGTCACATCGTTCCAGGTTTCAATATACCACCATATAAATGTCCTTTCCGATTTAAAATTTTTTGTCAAACACATACATTTACAGGATTCAAAAATCCTTCCCGATTTCACTTTTTTACCGAATTGAATTGTAGTGAGACAGAAAGTGGGGTGTATCATATAGTCGGCTCCGTCCGTCTTTAGCCTTTCCATACTTGTTTGGGAGATGCCCATATGTCCATACTTTGGTATAACCCAAATGGGGCCCCATTCTTCTCTATTACAGCTCTAGAAACCAAATCTTACATCGGATCTTCATCAAATTTTGCAGATCATTATATGTTTCAAGTAGGAATACCTACCGTGAATGAAAAATATATAGGCGCATGTTTTTGCACAGGCCTCAACATAACAGCCCCCCTTCAAATGTCCGTCCGATTCATCCTATTACCGCTGTATAATCTGTATTTATCATTGGATCTAGATCAATTTGTCCATATCATGTTATAATTACTTTACTCGGAATATCTGCTGGAGCAATTACTTTATTATTTACCATACTCGTTAATTTTGACTAAAGATGAATTTATATTAACTACATAAAATTGCTCCCATGAAATACCTGGGTTTAGTAATCAAAGCGAGGTATATACGCTGGGAGTGGTGTAGGGTATTATATAGTCGGCCCCGCCGATAGCCTATAGATTGCCTATAGATCCTATCTGTATGAAGTTCCAAAACGAGACAAAAATTTGTATAATATTAATAGGGATATATATTTACTTTATATGGAAGGTGGCACCCCAATTTGCTCGTACCGCCCACTTTTTCTACATATTTACACATTAATATTCAATGAACTCACACAAAATGTCAAGATTCTTGTTGCCATATAACGGAATAAATATTGGGTTCTAATTTTTAGAGAATATGTCACGGCCATCTTTCAAATACCGCCCATTTGAATCTTGCCTACGTAATTGAAAACTTAATGAACTTACAGTATTTCGGGAAACTCGGTGTCTTGTGAGAGAAAATACTCTATAACTGGATTTAATTTATTATGGGATGTACCACGCCCTCTTCAAAAATACCGCCCATTTTCTCCCAACTACCCAGACTAATAGTGGATGGATTTACATAAAATTTCAGAACCCTAGGTGTCAGAGAAATGAATATATTTGATAATTGATTTTAATTTCATCTGGGAGGTACCACGCCTCCTTTTCCAATTTCGCCAATTTTTTGCAAAACTGTCCAAATTAATACCCAATGAACTCTCACAAAATTTCAAGACTCTGAAATATGTTGCTTTTTAAAATGCGAAAAAAGTAACATGCGAATGGGCACGTATCGGCAGCCAACTTTAATTGGATACGGCAGAATAGTGAGAACTAAATCACTTAAAAGTAATGTCTTCCAAAACTTATCAAAACTTAGTTTAGTTTTTAGTTCTATTCCACCAAAGTTGAAAAACGATCAAAATATAGTGTGATTTTACTACCGCGATTTTTGAGTAACTAAGCCTCGGAAACCACCAATTTTTGTTTTACTCAATTTCATTTAACGTACCTTTTAAACGAGACCAAAGACGTAAAAATTGGGTATAAAATTAGTTTGTAACTCAATTATGAATATTACAATTTTTCACATTTCTTTGTTTTTTTCTTGAGTTCTGAAGAAATGGATCAAATTTCAGGGGCTATATAAATTTTTGTCCGATTTTGAATCTGTTTTCGGATTTTTAATCGGTAATAAGTTCTCTATCAATTGATGTTATCAGTTTTACCAAAAGCTTTTATCAAATTTTCGACTTTTGCCACTGATTCCTGGCAGAGGCCCCACAGTGCGACGTTTCATATATAGTTTCATGTGTATATGGTCTTGTTTAGCTTCAAAAAGTACTGTCGCACGGTGTTATGAGTAAAACGTCACATTGTTTTTAAAAATCCATCGGTACTTGACTGAATTATTGAAGTTAATAGCAATACACTGTGAAACAGAATGAATCTTTTCCGAAAATAAAAATGGATTCTGATGGAGTGTGATTAGTTGGGTGGGGTAAATATTCCCCCCTACGCACATTGCACAAATTCTCTGAAATACTCTAAATATGTATTAGGTTTCTTGGAAGTATATTATTCCTGATGATGAAAAGTTGTTCCCTATGGACCGATTTCTCACTCTTTGTGGGATTTAAAATTCCCCAAAATGCCCCACTAGTATTCCCCACATTATATTGCGACAGAGTCCATCAATATGCTCTCCTGATAGGTATGCAATTACAAAGAGAACGTTTTTGTTTCTGAACACAAATATAAATATGATCCAATGACCATTAACTTGAAATAATTGGGTGTTGGGTATTGTTATCTTGCATTGCCATTTAAAAAAGCCATCATATTTTGAGGCAACTTACCCACTGCGGATTGGCTTTGAAATAATAAAACGCTGTACAAACCTTGGTACTCGTAATCGAAAATACCGAACACGACTCGACGATGTAGTTTTTTTACTGTCTTTTTAGTCTATAAAAAATATCCATTTTTTTGTTCAAAGTAGAATTAATGTATCTATGATTCTACTCACTCTGAGTAGGTAATTCATATTGCATCATTTGACATTGTGCGGGAAAGATACCATTCCAAGTGAAATGTTGTCATGTACTGCCAGAAAAGTGTTTAATATTTATAGAAATACATATAAAATCGTTATTCCATTTTTGGTTACGCTGGATTGCATTTCACTCGGAGGCGTATCGTGGAAACCCAATTACATTCTCCTAATGAACAGAATTATGGCATATTTTATGACTTCAGTTTTGTTGTGTTGTGATGTTGCCGTCTCCTCCTCCTGCTGTGCAGGATGTTTGTTAGCGTGTCCCGCATGATGTTGCATAAAGAAAAGACACACGCCTGCTACTTCAGTGACAAATATTAACGATTTATCTTAAAACCATACCATATGGGTCACCGAGAGGATGAGGTGTCGTGGAGTCGACCTTAACCGACTTACCTTTTTAACCACCCACTTTATGTACACTTACATCCATTAAAACGACTTCCTATCTTATTCACTTTCAATGAACTTTCATGAGCTTCCTCTATGAATGTCAGTAATTTCTTCATGATATTAATTTCCCGCATGTTAATTACTAAAATTTAAATGTGTAGGCAGTAATTTTCCTTAAATACTATCTGTGATGTTAATTCGAATTTGGTTGAGCTTAATTGAAAATAAAATATTTGACATAAACAGATGATTTCAATTAACCAAAATTGGCTCCCATAACAAATGAATTCATTAGCTGTCATTATCCTGAATATTTCGTATATTCTTATTAATATTATGCAGCTTTAAGTCAGTCTGTTTATTTGTTTTACAATCATGCCTAAGCCGTAATAGGCTACACAGACACATAATTTTAAATCAGCGGATGGCGGCGCAGAAAGAGGGAGACAATCCTCATTTACGTGTAAAATAACATTAGCCGTTCTTATCCGATTATAAAGTATAGATATCTTTCACTGAGTACAAAATTATATCACGCGCAGCTCATTGATTGATAAAAGTTTTTCAGCTAGACCCATCTTTATGGGAGGAATATATATATTATAGATATTCCTCCCATTTATAGTATTAGGGCTCTATAGTACATATTTAGCATTGGATCTCGAAAAATCATTTTGTGTAATTTCATATCAAGCTTTACGAGATTTTTGACCACGATAGATCGCAACTATCTAGAGTTTTGAGAGTTTGTACATGCATTCTTCTCCTAAAGATATTGTATACGTATTTTTGGAAAAAAATTAACAGAGAAAAAATATTTTTATACACTCCACGAGAGTATTGTCTTTGTGCATTTGTTTGTAACACCCAAAAGGAAGGGAGACAGGCCCATTGTTAATTATACCGATCGTCTTAGAATCACTTTCTGAGTCGATTTAGCAATGTCCGTCTGTCTGTCCATCTATTCTTGTAATCACGATACAGGTCGCAATTGTAGGCAGAACCAAACGAAACTTTGCACAACGAAGTTTTTCGGGACAAGGACGAATGCTATTTAATTTGAAGAAAATCGGTTCAGATTTAGATATAGCCCCCATACGAATTTCACTCCCGATTTGAACCTTTTCACCCTAGATACCACATATTTCAACAGATTTTCTTCAAAATTGGCAAAACAGCTTATAGTTCAACTAAAAACACCTGTAGTAAAAATGTGTTGGATCGGTTCAGATTTATATATAGCTCTCATAAAAATTTCGTTCCCAACTTGAATTTTTCTGCTCTAGAATCCACATATTTTAACAGATTTTCTTCAAAATTCGCAAAACACCTTATATTTCAATTGGAAACACATGTGGTAAAAATGTGTTAGATCGGTTCAGATTTATATATAGCTCCCATACAAATTTCGTTCCCAATTTGAATTTTTCCGCTTTAGAATCCACATATTTTAACAGATTTTCCTCTAAATTCGCAAAACACCTTATATTTCAATTGGAAACACATGTGGTAAAAATGTGTTAGATCGGTTCAGATTTATATATAGCTCCCATAAAAATTTCATTTCCAATTTGAATTTTTCCGCTTTAGAATCCACATATTTTAAAAGATTTTCCTCTAAATTCACAAAACACCTTGTATTTCAACTGAAAATACCTGTGGAAAAAATGTGTTAGATCGGTTCAGATTTATATATAGCTCCCATAAAAATTTCATTTCCAATTTGAATTTTTCCGCTTTAGAATCCACATATTTTAAAAGATTTTCCTCTAAATTCGCAAAACACGTTATATTTCAACACTTGTGGTAAAAATGTGTTAGATCGGTTCAGATTTATATATAGCTCCAATACAAATTTCGCTCCCAATTTGAATTTTTCCGCTCTAGAAACAACATATTTTATCAGATTATTTTCAAATCTGCCAAAACATCTTACATTTCAACTAGGAACACCTGTGGTGATCGGTACAGATTTATATACAAATTTCGCTCCCGGATTGACGTTTTCCGACCCAGAAACCACTTATTTTCAGAGAATTTCTTCAAATTGAGCATAACACGTTATACTTGAACTAGAAGAACATATTGTGTAAGTGGGTCACATTCCATGCATGGATATAGCCCCGATACAAATATTCTTCTCGATTTGACAAATTGGGTCAGGTCATATCAGCCTATGATTAGGAAATATACAAAAATTCTTCCCTTTTCTATTTTCTACTGAATTGAATTGTATACGGATAGAAAGTGGAGTGTATCATATAGTCGGCCCTGCCCGACTTTAGCCTTTCCTTACTTGTTTTTTAAAGGAGTTTATAAAGGGTGTTTTTTATTGGGGTATAGAACTTTAAGTTGGCATCACTTTTTTAACTGGCGGCCATTTTGTCAGCTGTCAAGTGATTAATATTTAGTTTGGTTTGCCATTTCATCATGAACAGGTTGACAAAAGAACAACGCTTGCAAATCGTGCAAATTTATTTCGAAAGTAATGGTTCAGTTCGCGAAGTTCACCATTTTATGGTCGACATAATCGTCCATCAGAGCAATTAATTCGGTTAACCATGGATCGTTTTCGCACTACGTTTACTCTATGTGATAATACGCATCCGCAGAGACGTCGAACAGTGCGCACCGAAGAAACAATTGCCGCTGTAGAGCAAAGTGTTGAAGAGGACCCGAATGAATCGATTCGCCACCGTGCACAGCAATTGGAGCTGCACAGCAATTGGAGAAAGTGGTTGAAAATTGGACCTGTAGAATTGGCTATATTCGAGCCAGCCGCGGCGGCCACATGCCCGAAATCATATTTAAACATT
Source organism: Polietes domitor (assembly GCA_947397865.1). Taxonomy (NCBI): domain Eukaryota; kingdom Metazoa; phylum Arthropoda; class Insecta; order Diptera; family Muscidae; genus Polietes; species Polietes domitor. The sequence goes on along the minus strand of OX377621.1, from coordinate 98,886,650 downwards.
AATGGCATAAAATTATCCTTCCAATAAAGCCAAATTGATGGACATTAAAACAATTTTCTTGTGTTTTATTTCAATTCGAAGTTCTATACCTCAATAAAAAACACCCTATACAATCGCCTGTAACTTCTGAAATGCTTGACCGATTTTACTGTGCTGTACCTTATTTTGAAGGTAATTTCAATTAATTCGTTAGGTTAGATTAGATGTTTTTTTAGTTTTTACAATTGTATTTCTTTTATTTATATTTACGAAATAAGTACATTAATCCATTTCAAGACAGTGTTCTTTGATGACTTTATTAGCGACTGTGTGCGTTTGGAAGTGGTGAAGGTTCTATTTTTTACGATTTGTTCACAAAATCAACTAGAATTTCAGTTGAAAATTGTTAACATGATTAGTTTATTAACATATGACATAAAAACAATGAAAAATCAAAGACCAACCTTAGTCTTTCCTTACCTATTTCTAAAAATTTGGATGCATGAGAAACAATCGATACAGGAAATTATTTTTTTCAATTCTAAAAATCTGAAAAGCGTGAAAATATGTAATACGAAACAAGTGGAAACGCTAAAGTCGGGCGGGGCCGACTATATGATACACTCCACTTTCTACCGAATACAATTCAATTCGATAAAAAGAATGAAAACGGGAAATATCTTTGTATGTTTCCTAATCATAGTCTGACATGGCCTGACCCAATATAATATAAGTGGGTTCTAGAGCAGAAAAAGTGAAATCGGGAGCCACATTTGTATAGGGGCTATATCTAAATGTGAACCGATCTTACCCACTTTCTGCATATGTGTTTCTAGTTCGATTATAAAATGCTGTGTCAATTTTAAAGAAAATCGGGTACAATATGTGGTTTCTAAAGCGGAAAAAGTGAAATCGGGAGCGACATTTGTATGGGGGATATATCTAAATCTGAACCGATCATACCCACTTTCAGCATAGATGTTTCTAATTCGATTATAAAATGTTGTGTCAATTTTATAACGTAGACTCCAAATCATGTTTATTTGTGGTTAACTTAAGCTTATATAAGGTCAATTTTTTCTCCGTGTAGTTAAATTATAAGATGTTTTGCAGAAAAAAATCGGGTTCACTATGTGGTTTCTAGAGCGACATTTGTATGGGGGCTAAATCTAAATCTGAACCGATCTAAGCCGCTTTCGCCATAGGTGTTTCTAGTTAGATTATAATGTGTTAAGCGAATTTTGAAGAAAATCGAGTGAAATATGTGCTTTCTAGAGCGGAAAAAGTCAAATCGGGAGCGACATTTGTATGGGGTCTCTATCTAAATCTGAACCGATCCGACCGATTTTCACCACAGTTGTTTCTAGTCCAATTATAGGGTACTGGTACTTTTAAGCGTTGCGCGGGACAAAAAGGGATAAAATTGGTACCAAATAAAGTATTTCAGCTAGAATCTTGAAATTTGATATGTAAGTTCTTCTGACCATGTAGAGGCGCAGTAAAATTGGATTTTTCGAAATTTGTACTTTTAGGGGGTGCGCGGGACAAAAAGGGATATAGGTTGTACCAATCTAAGTATTTCAGCTATAGTCGTGAAATTTGGTATGTAAATTACTTTGACAACGTAGAAGCGCAAATCTAAATATTTTTTTCGAAATTTGTACTTTTTAGAGATCAGCGGGACAAAAAGGGATAAAAATGGTACCATTTTATGAACGGCAGCTAGAGTCGTGAAATTTTGTATGTAAATTCCTCTGACCACATAGAACCGAAGTAAAATTAGATTTTTCGAAATTTGTACTTATAAGGGGTGAGTGGGGCAAAAAGGGATAAAAATGGTACCAACTAAAGTATTACAGCTAGAATCGTGAAATTTGGTGTGTAAATTCCTCTGACAATATAGAAGCGCAGTGAAATCGGATTTTTCGAAATGTGTACTTTTAGGGGGTGCGCGGGATAAAAAGGGATAAAAGTTGTACCAATCTAAGTATTGCAGCTATAGTCGTGAAATTTAGTATGTAAATTCCTCTGACAACGTAGAAGCGCAAATCTAAATAAATTTTTCGAAATTTGAGTGGTACAAAAAGGGATACAAATTGTATCAACTAAAGTATTGTAGTTAGAATCGTGAAATTCGGCGTGTACATTTCTCCGACCACGTAGGCGCGCAACATAAATGGATTTTTCGAAATTTGTATATTTAAGGGATGAGCGGGACAAAAAGGGATAAAAATGGTACCAACTAAAGTATTACAGCTAGAATCCTGAAATTTGGTATGTAAATTCCTCTGACAATGTAGAAGCGCAGTAAAATTGGATTGTTCAAAATTTGTACTTTTTAATGGGTGGGCGGGACAAAAAGGGATAAAAATAGTACCAACTTTAGTATTACAGCTAGAATCGTAAAATTTAGTGTGTAAATTCCTCTGACCATATAGAAGCGCGGTAAAATTTGAAAGGAATAAACGCGTTACCAAAAAAGGAACATATTTTTAGGGGAAGCAAAAACACATGTTACCTATAGTGATTTTTCAAAATGTGTATTTTTGGGAAAGAGGTGCAAAAAGTTATAAAGTTTCTGGCTGAATCTAGAAACATGAGATGAGGATATATGGTTGCAATTTTTTGTTCAAAACTGGGTAGAAAATAATAAAAATACGAAGTGAGTTCAAACGAAGGGAGTGTAGCAAAAATAGTGCACATCGACAAGCACATTCCTTTGACCTATCTAATAGGAGGTTTCCAATTTACTATTTTAGATTTATCTATATCCACCAAAAGAAAATTAAATAAATACTATCCAAAAGCAGAGACGGATAAAATTAACAAATAACTGGGGTTTTCGCGTGCGAAGCAGCGGGTACTGCTAGTATCTTATATTGAAGTCGAAGAATATCCAAAAAATATATATAATAGATTAAATTCTATAGATTACTTTCCGACTTGTCGCTAAATATTCCACAGTGTGAATATTGCAACAATATATAAAAATATTTCAACAAGCGTGTATAGACAATGCTCACCAATATGATTGATTATTTTTGAAAGTGCTGTAGAAGACGTATTGTATTGTTCCAACAGCAAATGGATATTTATCAAAAATGAATTCCCTAACACGATTTCAGACGAAATGTACTGAAAGTAGACATACATACATATCTCGTACATTTCATGTTTACCCCAAATTATTAGCCGGATTTGTAATACTCTAAAAAAAATAACAAAACCAGGATCAATTACAATAAATCAAATTGTATATACCCACAGACATGCATAAATGGCAAACCACGAAACATTTACCCACTCCGAAAAGGATTCCTTTGCCACGGCACATCTCCCTCGTGATTTTGGTTAATATTTATTAAATGGAATTTTAATGTCCTCAAGCACAAAATCAATAACATCTAATCAATCAAGTACAAAAACGTCACCGAAGACAACCACAAATATAAGCCCACAATAAGACTTGTGATTACCCTAAACACGAGACAATATGACATTAAATGTTTTCTGCGAATATCTGGCAGTTAAGCCAAACAATGGGAATTATGATAACCAAACACGCAACGATTACTGGGAAGCCGACTGAGGAATGGTGCGTAGAATTGACAGTCGATATCTGTATTGATGGATAAGACAAAATTCCAATTAAAGATGTTTCTTTGACAAACAGTTGAATTTTATTCGGTCTGGTCGAATCTTATAAAGCCTCCCGAAGAGCACAAGTATTATTACGACTAAAATAGAGCATACATGGCAAGTAAGCAACTAACCTTATATCGTCATTGTAGGGGGCGACTCAATATGTATCTGTTTGGTCTCTAGAAGATTCACATAGTTTTTTTGTCCTCCACGAGAATTGAGCTATTAGAGACGTCAGAAGAATGGTTTAGAGAATTCAAATATTTCCAATATATGTATATAAAAGGTGCTAAGTGCGACAGGACCGAATCCAATAATCCCCAATAATACTTGAATGTAAAGGGTGGTTCAATTGTAATGGCTGATGTTGAATGTGAACCACACCTAAACGTCAATTGTTTTTCTGCATTTCATTTGACATTTCTCAATTTCAGACTAACTCAATTTTAACCATGGAAAGATATACAACCGAGCAACGCATTAAAGTTATTAAGGCTTCTTATGAAAATGAGCGTTCAAATCAAAATTCATATCGTGCACTTCGAAGAAAATCATCTTCAGTGATGAGTCACATTTTCACCTCAGTGGATTCGTCAATAAGCAGAATTGCCGCATTTGGGCGAATGAGTGAGTGATTGTCGAAAAACCAATGCACCCACAAAGAGCGACTGTTTGGTGCGGGCAGTTACTGTGAATGGTCTTCGCTATCATGAGATGATAACGACCTTTTAATGGCCCAAATTGGAAGATATGGATGTGGACGATATGTGGTTTCAACAGGACGGTGCCACTTGTCACACAGCTAAGGAAACAATGGCTCTTTTGCGCGACAAATTCAATGGCCGTGTTATCTCACGTGGTGGCGATGTCAATTGGCCGCCAAGATCATGTGATTTGACACTGTCTTTCTTTAGGGCTTTTTGAAAGAAAAGGTGTATGTCGATAAGCCAGCAACAATTCAAGAGCTAAAGGATGAGATAATTCGGTACATTAGCGGCATAGAAACTCAATTATTCCTCAGCGTCATCGAAAATTTGAACCGTCGGATAAAGATGTGCTGCCGAGGTCGCAGCGGCCATTTGGCCGATATTTCGTTCGTAAAAAATAAATTTGTAAAAATAAATGACAATTATTTCCTAAATAATTTGTGTTTTATTCAAAATCCACATCGGCCCTTAAAATTTAACCACCTTTTATATATATAAAGGGTATTAAGTTCGGCAGGGACCGAATCGATAATCCCCAATAATACTTGATGTATTTAAGATAATTTTTTAAGATTTTAGCTTTGGCTTTACTTCATATTATAAAGTGATTCAGTGGATGAAAAAAACAGAAGAAGAAAATGGTACCAATCAAGCTATAATAACTAATTGCGTGGAATGTATACATCCCTCAAATCGCTGATACACGTAAAATAAATGGATTTTTTCGATTTGTATTGTTAAGGGGTAAAATGTGGGAAATTCGAAAAATTTTGTACCAGGTTCAGCTAGAATAATCAAATTCGGTGTTACACTCCCCTGACCGTATAGACATGCATGTAATAATTTAGCACAAAACGGGGAAAAGAAGTATAAATAGGGTACCAATCAAACGGCTGCAAAGTTGAGTAGATTCAAAAAAAATAAAGCGATCTTTCCATATAAAGTCCCAATTTTAGGGTAAAAATTGGCAAAAAGGGATCAAGTAGGTACCGGGACAAATGCCAGCAGCTAGAATCATAAAATTCGGCGTGTACATTACTGTGATTGTGTAAACGTTATATATACAGTATTTTTATACCCTACACCACGCGATGCATTTGTTTGTAACACCCAAAAGGAAACGCGTTTATTACACAGATCGGCTTAGAATCACTTTCTGAGTCGATTTAGCAATGTCCGTCTGTCTATCGTCTATTTATACACTCCACGAGACTATTATGTCTTTGTGCATTTGTTTGTAACACCCGAAAGGAAGCGAGATAGACCCATTGATAATTATACCGATCGACTTAGAATCACTTTCTGAGTCGATTTAGCAATGTCAGTCTGTCCATCTATTGTTGTAATCAAATTACAGGTCGCAATTATAGTCCGATCTTAACAAAAATTGGCACAAGAAAGTTTTGTGGATCAAGGACGAACTCTATATAATTTGAGGCAAATCGGTTCAGATTTAGATACAGCCCTCATACAAATTTCGCTCCCGATTTGACATTTTCCGCTCTAAAAACCAAATCTTGTTCCCTATATTCTTTAAATGTGGCACAACATCTTATACTACAACTAGAAACACCTATGCAGAAAGTGGGTAAGATCGGTTCAGATTTAGATAAAGACCCCATACAAATGTGGCTCTCGATTTGACTTTTTCCGCTCTAGAAACCACATATTGTGTCCTATTTTCTTTAAATTTGGCACAACATCTTATACTACAACTAGAAACTCCTATGCAGAAAATGGGATCGGTTCAGATTTAGATATATCCCCCATACAAATGTCGCTCCCGATTTGACATTTTCCGCTCTAGAAACCACATATTATACTCGATTTTCTTTAAATTTGGCACAACATCTTATAATCCAACTATAAACACCTATGCAAAAATCGGGTAAGATCGGTTCAGATTTAGATATAGCCCCCAAACAAATGTAGCTCCAGATTTGACTTTTGCCGCTTTAGAAACCACATAGTGTACTCGATTTTCTTTAAATTTGGCACAACATCTTATAATCCAACTATAAACACCTATGCAAAAATTGGGTGTGATCGGTTCAGATTTAGATATAGCTCCCATACAAATGTCGCTACCGATTTAACATTTTCCGCTCTAGAAACGACATATTGCACCCGATTTTCTTTAAAATTGACACAACATCTTATAATCCGACTATAAACACCTATGCAAAAATTGGGTAAGATCGGTTCAGATTTAGATATAGCCCCCATACAAATGTCGCTCCCGATTTGACATTTTCCGCTCTAGAAACCACATATTGTATCCAATTTTCTTTAAATTTGGCACAACATCTTATAATCCAACTAGAAACACCTATGCAAAAATTGGGTAAGATCGGTTCAGATTTAGATATAGCCCCCAAACAAATGTAGCTCCCGATTTGACTTTTGCCGCTTTAGAAACCACATATTGTACTCGATTTTCTTTAAATTTTGCACGACAGCTTATAATCCAAGTAAAAAACCTATTGTGAAAGTGGCTAAGATCGGTTGAGATTTAGATATAGCGCAAATACAAATGTTGTTCCCAAATGTTTAACCAATTTTGGCCAAACTATACATATTATATTTCACCTATTTCGTTCCAGATTTCAGTATACCCCCATACAAATGTCCTTTACGATTTAACATTTTTTGTCAAACACACACATTTACATTTACACATTTTCACCGAATTAAATTTTATTCGGATAGAAAGTGGAGTGTATCATTGAGTCGGCCCGGCCCGACTTTAGCCTTTCCTTACTTGTTTTCCACTATGTACGTGAGATAATGGATTTTCAAAATTTTTACTTTTGGAATTAAAATGGAATGGAAATACAACCCACTGTAGCACCGACTATCAACCAATATTTATGGTAATTACTCTTTTTTTGAAAATATAAATATAAGAATATTTATGTTTCGAATTGACTTGAAGTATTATTTCGATATATATAGTGTAAACGTATTGGTAGCCGTACCAAAAAATATTATATTTATTTATAAAATTATTTTTTCAATATTTGTATTTGTTTTGGTTTGGCTATATTAAAACAGAATAACATTTTCCTGTAATATTACTGCACTTCTACCAAAAATGGCAGCCTTTGTGGAATGTAATCCAAGGTGGAGGGTATATAAAGTTCAGCCCAGCCGAACTTAACTCCGTTTTTACTTGTTTTTAATTTATCAATGTCAATATTGGGGGGTTTAACACATAAGTACTCATTGACGGTTGATAATAACAAGTGCTGTATAAAAGAGCGATTGACAATTATTATAAGATTTGCAATCAATTTGGAAGTAGAAAATTATTCTTAGGTTTGGTAGGTGTGTATGTAGAGATTTTTTGTGAAAGATGGAAAATATCGCAATAGTATCCAAATGAAAATAAACTTTTATTCAATGCCAGACACACATTTTAAATATGATAATCGTCGACTCATGTTCCAACATATTATCAGCATCAACATTTTTCAATGCTATTGATATGTAAATTGCAGTTTGATTTTAATGGAGTTTCTATGGAGTTCAATATTTACATTCGACGATGGTAATGAACCTACGCTAGACTAAGTAATATTTGTATTGTTGTTGTCTTATATACATACCACTGAGGATGCAATTCCACGAAATTGTGATATATTGAATTTAATAAAGAATTTTATACAAAATTACCATGACCTCGAGCATCAAAAATATTATTTATTTGGAATGTTTCTGAATGTACTGATAATTAATAAGGTATAATACAAATTGATAAAGAATCGCTGACAGCGGAAATTTTTGAGCTATAAAATGTCTTCAAGACTCTATAAGCCAATCATTTTCAATATGTTGAAAGAAATAGTATTACAAATATTTATCAAAGTTGCAATAATTCTTCCACTACTCTATAAGAATTTTTCTTCATAATAATTAAAAGTTTTTCAATAATTCATAAATAAAATGAAATTTATCATATAATGTTTTTCATGAACATTTCATACTTCATGAAATAAAATTATTAAATTAGTGAGACATAGATTCATAAGACCAATGAAAAAATACATTGTATTAAATAACCTTTAATTCTTGACTTCCTAATAAAAATAAGAAAACAATAAAATAAAAACAAGTAAGGAAAGGCCAGAGTCTGTCGGGCCTCCACTTTCTTGCCGATTACAATTCAATTCGGCAAAAAAGTGAAAACGGGATGGATTTTCGTATGTGTCCTAATCATAGATCTAATTCGACAAAATTTCAAAATCAATTTATGATTTAAACAAGTAATGGAAGGCTAAAGTCGGGCGGTTCCGACTATATAATACCCTACACCACTCCCTGCGTATGTACGTCGCTTTGATTTTTAAATCCAGGTATTTCATGGGAGCAATATTATGTAGTTCATATAAATTTTAAAGTTACTATAAATTCATCTTTAGTCATATTTAACGAATATGGTTAATAATATGGTAATTGATCCAATTATCCGAAAGACAAATACAAATTATACAGTAGTAATAGGATGAATCGGACCGACATTTCAAAAGGGGACCTATAACAATATTTTGGGCCTGGTACAAAACATGGGCCTATATATTTCTAATCCACTGTAGGTATTCCTAGTTGAAAAATATTATGATCTGCAAAATTTTATAATGATCCGATGTAAGATGTAGTTTCTAGAGCTGTAATAGATCAGATTGGGGCCCCATTTGGGTTATACCCCAAACAATTTTCATTACAATTCAATTTGGTAAAAAGGTGAAATCGGGAAGGATCCTGTAAATGTATGTGTTTGACAAAAAATGTTAAATCGGAAAGGACATTTGTATGGGGTATATTGAAACCTGGAACGATGTGACCCGCTTTCACCACGCATGTTTATAGGTGAAATATAATATGTTAAAATTGGCCAAAATCGGTTAAACATTTGGGAGCAAATTTTGCATTTCTGCTATATCTAAATCTGAACCGATCTTACCCACTTTCACCATAGGGTTTTTAGTTGGATTATAAGATCTTGTGCCAATTTTAAAGAAAATCGGGTACAATATGTCGTTTCTAGAGCGGAAAATGTCAAATCGGGAGCGACATTTGTATGGGAGCTATATCTAAATCTGAACCGATCTAACCCGTTTTCGCCACAGGTATTTCTAGTTTGATTATAAGGTGTTAAGCAATTTTTGAAGAAAATCGGGTACTATATGTGCTTTATAGTGCGGAAAAAGTCAAATCGGGAGCGAAATTTGTATGGGGGCTATATCTAAATCTGAACCCATTTCCTCCAAATTCAATGCCGATGGTCCTTGGCCAGAAAAAATAACTTTTGCCAAGTTTCATGACAAGCGGACAACAATTGCGACCTGTAGAGTGCGATCAAGCTTAGATAGACAGCAGACTGACGGACAGACAGACATCGTTAAATCGACTCAGCTGGTGATTCTAAGCCGATCAGTATAAAGGTGGGTCTAGCTCGATTATTTCTTGGCGCGAAACTAACTTATTAGTCCTCGAAGTGGTGTAGGGTATAAAAAACTAACTAAACTTTATAAAATATTTGATTCGTAGAAGACGAAAAAAAAACGATTTTCTTTTTTCAAAATATATGACCAATTGAAAATAGCGAAAATCGAGAAAAACTTGCCGAGGTATGAACATTGAAAATGGTGTAGTGAGAAAACGCGTGGGCACCATTCAAAGAATGATAACTTATTTTAAAGGCAATTACAAGTACTTTTCGTCGGCGTTATTGGCTATTGATTGCTACTGTCAACAATTTTGTGTATTTCTGATTTTTCTTCTTCTTTTGTATTTTTCACTATGAAAACACCAACCTACAAATTTAGAAAAAAATATAGGCATATGGCCTGATCGATTCTAAACAAACCCTCAAAATTTCAGCTTGGACAAATGTAGTCGCCCGAAAAAAGTATTTTCTGAACGATAGTTCATTAAATAACATACACACATAACATAAAATTTTGTTACATGTATGTATGTGTGTATATTGAAATATTAGTTATTTTTTCCTGTTTTACCCACAAAGAAATAATAGTATCACCCTGAATAAATGCATCACATAATTTGTGTTCTTATTTCTTCAAGACATCAATAAAACTTTTAATTTTCGCAGTCTTACCAACACCAAAACCTACTATAAAAGCAATGTCCGTTCCGAATTTCAAGATTCTAGGCCCAACCGTTTGATGTGGGCTGTGGTACAATTGTTATCCCATTTAATCCCTTAAAAGTACAAATTTCGAAAAATGCCTTGTTATCAGTGATTTGCGCTGTAAAACGAGTATACGTATACATACCAAATTTCATAATTGTAGCGTCATCTGTGATGTTGGTACCTTTTTTATCCCCTTGTCCTCGTTTACCCCTTAAAAGTATGAAATTCATAAAATTCGTTCATTTAGAGATTCTAAGCATTTTGAGGGATGTACACACCGAATTTTATGATTCCAACTCCATCCGTTTGATTGATACCACTTTTATCCCTTTTATCCAATATTGCCCCCAAAAAGTAGTAATTTTAAAAAATATTTTATTGGGCTCCTTGAAGCTATAAGATGAATTTGCGTACCAATTTTCAATACTCTAGGCTTAACCGTTTGGTCATTGCTGTTGTACCATTTTTATCCCTTTCAACTCCATTTCAGCAGTTAAAAGTAAGAGAAATGTGAACACCAAATTTCATTCTCCTAGCTTCAGTCGTGTTGTTTGTACCATTGTACTTCATGAAAATTTAAATAATTTTTTCTGTGTTTCTTTAAAGAAAATGAAACATTTAAAAGAAACATTTATTAGAGAGTTAATTAATTATGGCAATTATTTCTAAGAATGTATTATGTGTCTATTAGTTAAGTTGGTCAGTATTTCATTGGAGTGCTTCGGGATACATGATATTTACAACTTTTCCACCTTGTTAAATAAAGTACATTAAAGTTTTTGGGCTCGAGAGCAAGCAACATATAACTGACCATGTGAAAAACATGGATTTTCCAGATTCAATCCACAAACTTCAAGTGATTGTCCTTGTGCTGTGTTTATAGTCATTGAAAATGCTAGGTGAATCAGAAACTATAGTCGTTTGAAATGGGATGGTATATCGGTGGAAATCATCGGAATGCGTGGTATAAGGACATATTTTCCTTTTGATTTTCCATTTAAAATCGTTGCTTCAATGACGTTGGTCATTAGTCTCTTGACAGAAATTCTAGTACAAATGCACAATCGAGGAGGACTAACATTCCTTAGGAGAATTATAGGTGAACCAATTTTAAGAGATAACATTTGAGGCGGAATTCCTGAAAGGTCCAAAGAATTGAAAATGTAATACTCCTTTTCTCTGCATCAACTGATACTTTTCCATTACCAACATCCATTCGAAAATATAGCTGCTGAGTCATCGTCGTGCAGATGTACACGAATATTGGTGGTCAGATTAATTGTTTGTACATATCGTCAGAGATGCTGGTGCTGATTTTGGAATTACTGGAAGTGTATGTCGGAAGACTCCAGCTAGTAAAATAAGAGTTCCACCGAATGGTTGGAACTGTACTGCAGTTATAATTTTGGCAAAGGCCACTTGTTGCTTTGCAATTAATAGAGATTTTTTGTTGCGACAAACAAACGCAAGTCTTCAACATTGAATTGCCGTTCTCTTAGCAAAGGCACCACAATTCCAAGTTGATTAAGAGTTTTGTTGCTGATGGCGTTGTATCGTTGAAAATGTTAATCGCAAATGATATAGAATCGTAACGGTGCGATATTGATGCAAAATGTCCTCACTCATATCCTCTTTGCATTTTTACCACAGACCTTTTGGGTTAGATGGCGAGCAAGTTCTTAATATTATCGCAAACAAAGTTCGTATCTGGAGAGGATGACAGCTGACAGAAGCATACATTAATGTGGTCTCCCAGTTTCTGACACGCCTCTCTCAACTGTTCTTAAATTTGAAACTGAAGTGGGTCCTCTCACGTTAACTAATAACATTCTGCGTTGTTTGGGTGTACGGTATAAACACGGCCCAATGCATATGAAGCGTAAAGATTTTGATACCCATCTACTGGAACACCTAGCTTGGTTCGAGTATGAGGAGACGCGCCAATTGTTCATACCATGACCTCTTATATTCAAGAACCAAACCCTTACCTGAACGGAGCGGCAGAAAAAAATCGGCACGGGTTACTTTATAATATTGTTGTTTGGGTGGAGCCGCTTCCCTTTTTGTAGCATGACCTTTTTATAGTCAAGGGTCATCCTCTGTTCGTTACAATAAAATATTCAAGTAAATCAATGTATTTTGTTATAGTTTTAAAATATAGTTTTTGTGAGCGGAGTCATTCCCATTTGTCGTGTCTTCCCGTATTATAGCCAGAACACTTCCCCTTTCCACAGGCTAGATACAGTTTCAAGAGGTGCCAGGCCCCACAATTTTCAAGAGAATACGACACTCTATACGTGTTTTGTGATAATTTTAATATATAGTTGGTCTGGGCAGTCTAACGACCACTTGTATCATGACCATTGTATAGTCACCATTCAGAAACTATCCTCTGTCCAGAAGTTAGTCACAATAAAATTTTCAAGAGAATCCGCACTTCGGAACGTTTTTATGATAGTTTTAAAATATAGTTTGTGTGGGCGGTGCCACGCCTCTTTTTCGTATAATGACCTAGTATATCCTGGAACCATCCCTTGCCCAGAAGTTAGCTGCAGTAAAATTATCGAGCGAATCCAGCCATATATTATTTTATATAATATTTTTTTGTGTTGGAGGTACCACCCCACTTTTGTCCTATCACGACCTAGACTATTCAGGAACAGGTCAGGGGAATCGGTCCACCGGTTTGGCGTCCTATACACAACATACAGACACACATTGATTTTTATATATATGGGTAGATAATCTTAATTCATCATTATAATAATGTAACGTCACAATTTATTTAACAAATGTCGGAATTAGGAAACAATACTATAATTTCCCTAATATGCAATAATATGGCTGTCTCCAATCTGCCGATAATATTGTGGAATACACTCCATAGTGAAGTGTATATAAGATTCGGCCCGGTCGAACTTAACGCCTTTTTACTTGTTTATATTAATTGGCACCATATGTGCGATACAAAAAGTAAAAAATTTTCAAAATGAGTTTCGAGTAAGAGAACTTTACCATTCTAAGTGCCAAGCTTTTGTAGGTAACATTTTCACCCCGATTACACCTTAAAAGTTATATATTTGTGTGGAGAGTTTGCATATTCATTGCATAGATGCGATGTATCTTGAACATATTTGCACTCCGAACAATTTAAATTGTCATATTAAAGCTGTAGCTGCAATGACCCTACCAAAAAACACAAAAAAAATAATTTTCAAATTTACGACTAAACTTCAGCAAAATTTCTATGATTATCCTAAACATGAAGTGCTTTAAATTTTAAACATTGTTTATGTTAGCTCAATTTACGCAGTATACTTGCACTCATGCCGCATGTTATGTTAATCATGTGCTCTTTTTTCGCCTAAGCGTAAAATAACTTTTACCACAAAATGTTGGTTAACTCCCACCGAAAAATTTGCATGAAACATGTTGCTTGCTAAACGATGCAAACTGACAACAGACTGAGGCAAAATGAACCAAAGGGCAAGATGCACCGAATCAGATGTGTTTTCTACGTTCAACAAACAAGAAAAATCCGGTGGTGGCAGGGGTCACAGTGATTAACATTAAGGGGTCACCTTGTCATAACCCTAAAGAACAACATTTTTATATTAGTATTTAATCAACTAGTTAATGGATGTTCAAACTACGCACAAAGTTTAAAGTTCACCCTATGGATATTTCGCGCTGTTACCAACATCGCAATACAAATGATGCTGCAATTCAACATGTTGAAGGGGATATGCATGGATGCTCATAAATCCAATGAAGTATGAAACTATGTATTTTAATATTATGGTGCCAGTAGTTGGCGAACGGTTTCAAATTTATGCAAAAACTAAACTATTAGAACATTAGAGCACATGAATTTATATATGAATAATTACACTGTATAGCAACAACGATGTGATCCAAGCCGTACACATTAATCTCGAGTGATGTTAACATATTTTCTCACATAGAGAATTTAACTAAAATTTAAAACCAATAAACTTTGAAATGGTGAATATACTTATACCCATCACCATGGGAAGGATGATATATGTGTGTGTTCTCCTCTGACTGTATGGACGCGAAATACAAATTAATTTTTCGTTTTTCTACCCTCAACCTTTGGATGGGGGTATACTTATATTGTCACTCCGTTTGTATAGTGTATTCCAACAAGAGGTGTTATTTTGAATCACCCGATATTTCGGTAGCTGTCACTTTTGAAGTTTTTATACACTCCACGAGAGTATTATGTCTTTGTGCATTTGTTTGTAACACCCAAAAGGAAACGAGATAGACACATTGTTAATTATACCGATCGTCTTAGAATCACTTTCTGAGTCGATTTAGCAATGTCCGTCTGTCTGTCTGTCCGTCCGTCCGTCCGTCCATCTATTCTTGTAATCACGATACAGGTCGCAATTGTAGACAGAACCAAATGAAACTTTGCACAACGATGTTTTTCGGGATAAGGACGAACGCTATTTAATTTGAAGAAAATCGGTTCAGATTTAGATATAGCCCCCATACGAATTCCACTCCCGATTTGACTCTTTTCACTCTAGATACCACATATTACAACATATTTTCTTTAAAATTGGCAAAACATCTTATATTGTAACTAGAAACACCTGTGGTAAAAATGTGTTAGATCGGTTCAGATTTATATATAGCTCCCATACAAATTTCTCTCCCGATTTGACTTTTTCCGCACTAGAGACCACATAATGTATCTGATTGTCTTCAGATTTGGTAAAATATCTTATATTTCCACTAGAAACACCCATGGTGAATATCGGTCAGATCGGTTCAGATTTATATATAGCTCCAATACAAATTTCGCTCCCGATTTGACTTTTTCCGCTCTAGAAACCACATATTGTATCAGATTGTCTTCAGATTTGGTAAAACATCTTATATTCCCACTAGAAACTCCCATGGTGAATATCGGACAGATCGGTTCAGATTTATATATAGCTCCCATACAAATTTCGCTCCCGATTTGACTTTTTCCGCTCTAGAAACCACATAATGTTTCAGATAGTCTTCAGATTTGGCAAAACATCTTATATTTAAACTAAGAACATCTATGGTGAAAATAGGTCAAATCGGTTCAGATTTAGATATAGCCCCCATACAAATATCGTTCCCTATTCGACATTTTCCTCTGTAGAAACCACATATTGTACTCGATTTTCTTTAAATTTGGCTCAACATCTTATAATCTTACTAGAAACACCTATGCAGAAATTGGGTAAGATCGGTTCAGATTTAGATATAGCCCCCATATAAATGTCGCTCCCGAATTGACTTTTGCCGCTTTAAAAGCCACATATTGTGCTCGATTTTCTTTAAATTTCGCACAACATCTTATAATCTAACTAAACAAAACTATGGTGAATGTGGGTAAGATCGGTTCAGATTTAAATATAGCCCAAATTCAAATGTTGCTCCCATAAGTTTAACCGATTTTGGCCAAACTATACATTTTATATTTCACCTATGTCGTTCCATGTTTCAATATATCCTCATACAAATGTCCTTTCCGATATAAAATATTTTTGTCAAACACATACATTTACAGGATACAAAAAACCTTCCCGTTTTCACTTTTTCACCGAATTGAATTGTATTCGGATTGAAAGTGGAGTGTGTCATAGAGTCGGCCCCGCCCGACTTTAGGCTTTCCTTACTGGTTATTTTTTTGACATTTGACAAGTAGAAACTACGCCATTACTAAAAATGGAACGATACACGCTTCAACAACGCATTAAAATTATTAAAAATCATGAATGAAAGTGATCCGGAATTGCATCGAAAAATCATCTAGGCTGATGAGACCCATTCGGGTGGCTACGTCAACAAGCAAAATTGTCGCATCTGGGGCTCGGAAAACCCAAGAGTTATTGTTGAGAAGCCTCTCCTTCCTCATCGTGTGACTGTTTGGTGCGATTTATGGTCCGGCGGGGTTATTGGACCTTACTTTTTGGAAAATGAGGTAGGATCAACTGTTACGGTGAATGGATTGCGCTATCGAGAGATGATTAATGATATTTTTTATGGTCGGAGTTGGATGGTACTGATCTGGACAACGTTTACTTTCAACAAGACGGCGCTACGTGCCACACAAGCAACGAAACCATCGAGGACATATGACAGCCACTTTGCGATTTGATTATGGAAATTTTCATGAAAATTTCATGGTCCTGTCAGCGTGGTCGTGGTGGCCATTTGGCTGATGTTGTTTTTCATTATTAACGGCATACCTTCTTATAGTGGTAGGTCGAAAGATTGACAAAAAAAAAATTAACAACATTTGTAAATGCGGTGGCATCGGTCGTCCTCGCGAATATAGTTCTATACTGTAGAAAATTACATAAAGGAAGGCAAAAGCGTAATTAAACTTTTTCAAACGCAAAAGAATACCTCAAGAGCTCCTGTTTTCAACGAACTAAACCAAATTCCAATACGATACATGGTTTCCGAGATACATCCTAATAAAATAACCTCTATTTTGATGAAATTCATTCAGTAAAGTCGAGATTTGGATGCATGCAATTTGGAAGTTTTTACCGCTGATAATAAAAATAATTAAAATTATATATTTAATTTGAACTGGGAGATTGTAATGACTCAAGATCTATATTTAATATTTACATCTATATTTTCGTGACATTTATTACTTGGCTGCAGACTACCACTATCATGATTGAATATGGAATATCCCAGTTCAAATCAAATATTGATTACAGACCAAAAAAGTACAAACGAAAAAAACTAATTTTAAATTTGTTTATAATTTAATTATTTTTATTCCCTCACCCTACAGAGTAGTAGGGTATATATCATTTGGATCAGAAAAAAAGTGTAACGCATTGAAGGAGTAACTTAAGACCCTAAGTATGTTTGGACCAAATCCGTTTCACGACCATCTGGCTCTTTTCCCATTGTGACCCTAAAATTACGAATTTGCAAAAAATCTTTTTTTTTTTTTGTTTTGCACATCTGTAAATAAATATTCTAAACACATTCGTTTTTATTTGTATTACATTATATAGCTTAGTTTTTATATTTACGTTTTTTGGTTAAATTTTCACGATCCCGCTTTTTTTTCTACCTTCTTGAATTCATAAATCCCGCTTTTTGTCCGGATGATCCAAATTCGATCATTGCGGACGTTTTATAGACTTGGAATATCGGCGATATTGCCACACCCCTTCTAGTGCCTCCCACACAAAGTGGCATTAGCCATGATTGAAATAAAACCGATCCATACGATTTGTCCAAATCAGTTGCAATTTGATATTTGAAAATGTTTTTATAATTACTTTAAACCTCAAAAATATTTATGCTTTAGCCACGCCTCTTCTAGTACCTCTCACCCAGTCGTCTATATCCTAGATAAAATTAAATCCTTCAGACTTTCTATACTGCTGCGAGGAATACACTATGATTTGATATTTGATCGTGTTTTTGCAATTATTTTACAAATGTAAAAGCTGGGACCATGTGCCACGAACGTTCCAGAACCTTCCTGCCCTAAGGAAAATTTAATTCCTTATAACTTCCGCATATATGTTCTCTGAGGTATATATAAGTCTGTATATAAGTGAGGGTATATATAAGTCGGTTTACTCACTTGTTAATATATTTATTTATTTTTGTTTGCCTCTATATTGAAAAAAATTAACATTTTACTGTAATGTCACATATTATAGCCTCTAGCCTGCAGATAAAACTGTGGTACATAAGGTTCGACCAGGCGGAACTTAACGCCCTTCTTAGTTGTTTGTCTTTTGTTACGGTCTATAATAAATACTTGAATTGAACGTGGATACTGTGTTGGCTCAACACCACTTTGTATCAATAATTTATAGAATGGGCATTTTTTACAAAGGACAGTTAATACTTGGCTGGTAGTAATATAACACTATCACGATATCTGGCCCATGGCTTCGCAGCGACTCTTCAATACCCGCACTATTTAAGTAATGGATTCACTCAAATAAATGAGAACCACAACTCACTATTCGAAAGTCAGTCGAAATAAGAAATCACTCATTGCCATCTTGCAGGCGTCTCATTGAGTTACATATGTAAGTATGTGTATCTGCATGTATATATACTAAGGTTTGGGATCCGGGAATTCCCGAATTGAAATATTTAAATGACCATTTGAGAGAACTAAGGACTGCACTATTTCAATGTTTTTATTTGTATGAATTTATTTAATTAATATTAACATTTTTAATGTCTCTATTGCTTCTACAGTTTAGAATATTTCTCCTCTTTTTTCTGTAAAATATTTTACTCTTTAGACGAATGAATCTTCTAAATTAATCACGTCATAACATTCTTAGCCATACAAGTGCTTTGCTTCCTTATTTTTTTTTTAATTTTGAATTTAGTGTAGGTGTCAGTCCGTTGTGTTTGTGATTTAAATGTCCAATATTATGCCTCCTCCAATCTTTTCTGATATGTGTAGTAGGGCGTACCTCAAAAAAAAAAGTTCGCCGTACACCTTCGAATATGAAGTATTATTGAAAGGTAGTTTCAAAAAAAATTTTTTTATTTTTTTATGCCGAACGTAGGGGTCGCGCTTTTACATTTTTCTATATAACTTCTGCATTTATAAACGGATTTTAAAGTGTGATACATCGATGTTTTTGTCTCGACGAGGCAAATTTTTTTGCCTTTGAAGTCATTGAGCTCAAGCACCCCCTTCTGGTACTTACCCATCATATCTCAGTTGCTACTACCCTAATGTACCACTCTAATATCAGGAAATTAAAGCTCGCATAAAATCATGAATCATGCTTGTGCTCAATGACTTCAAAGACAAAAAAATCGGCCTCGTCGAGACAAAAACATCGATGTATCACACTTTAAAATCCGTTTATAAATGCAGAAGTTATATAGAAAAATGTAAAAGCGCGACCCCTACGTTCGGCATAAAAAAATAAAAAAAAATTTTTGAAACTACCTTTCAATAATACTTCATATTCGAAGGTGTACGGCGAACTTTTTTTTTTTACTTGTAACCTGGTACGCTCTAATGTGTAGACTCAAAAAATGGAAAATATTTTTTGAAATATTTTAACGAAAACGTTCGTTTTTAATTTGTAAGTCCGGGTTGATACCCTGTAATAATTATTATCTGTAACTTCGTCGAATTTGAATATGCATAAGAAATCGGTATTTAATTTATGGAACAGTAGAGCGCCCCGGTATTCGAGTTGGTAGCGTGCTCGGCTATAGGCGTGGGGGTTGTGGGTTCGATTCCCACCAGAGGCTCTGGTCTGTCGCTGCAATAACTAGCTACAATGGTCTTAGTCACCCCGGCTCAATCCCTGGACCCAAAATTAGAATATAAATTTCCTTTGTTTTGTAATTCATAATAAATAAAAAAATAAAAAATGGGACAGTATCCATAGACACAAGAAATAAATTTAAGATTCCAACACACATTATTTGTTGACCAGTGTTATTATTTAAAATTACGGATTTTGCCCTTAACTGAAAGCTAGCCAATAGTTAACCTCTATATATATATAAAATTATATAAGAGCATTTCATGGAAGAGAAATGACTTAAAATTGAGATAATTTCTCTTTTTCGCCCATGTTCACTTAAGAATAAATTAAATTAAATTATTTAAGAAAATTCATACTAATTTTTTGTTACATTACATATAAAGGGTGTTTTTTATTGAGGTATAGAACTTCGAATTGAAATAAAACACAAGAAAATCGTTTTAATGTCCATCAATTTGGCTTTATTGGAAGGATAATTTTATGCCATTAATGTTTAAATATGATTTCGGGCATGTGGCCGCCGCGGCTGGCTCGAATATAGCCAATTCTACAGGTTCAATTTTCAATAACGCCACGAATGTTGGCTTCCAAGTCCCCTAACGTTTCTGGTTTGTTGGCGTAGACGAGCGACTTCACATATCCCCAAAGAAAATAATCCAATGGTGTCAAATCACACGATCTTGGTGGCCAATTGACAGGTCCATTCCGCGAAATTCCTTCAATAATTCGATTGTGACGTGCGCTGTGTGGCATGTAGCGCCGGTGAACTTCGCGAACTGAACCATTACTTTCGAAATAAATTTGCACGATTTGCAATCGTTGTTCTTTAGTCAACCTGTTCATGATGAAATGACAAACCAAACTAAATATTAATCACTTGACAGCTGACAAAATGGCCGCCAGTTAAAAAAGTGATGCCAACTTAAAGTTCTATACCCCAATAAAAAGCACCCTATAGTATACAATTTTCGCAAGTTCTGTTGAGTTCTACGGAATTTTCTTTCGAACATCAATAACATTTACTTGAAATATGAAACTCACAATTTAAGTGTGAAAGCTGAAGCAATTTGGAGGCCGGAGTATAAAAACTGATCTCAATAGTTGCTGAAGAAGTGTTGTCGCATTTAACAATCAGCACACAAGTACCAATTGTATTTATTGTGGGTCAATAAGAATTTATTGTGGGTCACTAATGCGTATGATTGTTATAATTTAATGTATCATTTTAAAATAATCAGACGCCACAGTGTTCCATATGAATAAGGACGAGTTTAGTTTGAGAACAATAAGAACGCTATCGGAAAAAGGAAATGCCTATTAGAAAGGAACATAGTTTGGGTGTACCCATACGCCAGGAGAGTGTGCAGCTAAGTAATACGTGTCACTATGCCATTTGTAAATAAATTTGCATTAAAGTAAATACAGATGCAAAATGGACTTGAGGACAGGATAATATCCCAAATCAAATATTTTTATACACTTCACCTAAGGATGGCGGTATATTCACTTTGTCATTCCGTGTGTAACACCTTAAAATATTCATCGGAGACTCCCGAATAATAATTAATAATATTTAGACTATTTAAGCATTTTTTTTAATTTCTGCTTATATTCACTTGAAATTTGTTGGGTACATTCCTCTTTTAGCGTGAAAGCACCAAAAAGAAAAAAATAGCGGCCGAAATGGGACAAAAAGGGATAAAAATGGTAAATATGAACATGAAATTCGGTGTGTACATCCCTATAATTGCGTAGAGATATAAAATAAAGGGATTTTTCGAAAATCGTACTGTTAAAGCATAAAATTTAAAAAGAGGGATAAAAATGGTACCAACAAAACCGCTGAAGTTGAAATCGTGAAATTCGGCGTATGCATTCATTTGAATGTGTACATGCAACACATAAAGGAATTTTACGAAAATTGGGCGAAGGGGGATAAAAATGGTACCAACCAAACCGCTGAAGTTGTATCCATGCTATTTGGAGTATGCATTCATCTGACTGTGTAGACGCGAAACATAAAGGAATTTTTCGAAAACTTTTAGGCAGAAAATGGGGCGAAAGGGGGTACAAATGATACTAACCAGACGGCTGCAGTTAGAATTGTGAAATGTGTACATTATTCTGACTACGTAGACACGAAAAATAAAGATATATTTTTGACATTCGTACCTTTAGGATCATAATTGGATTGAAAAAGAATTTTTCCAAATTCATACTTATAGGGTCAAAATGAAAAAAGGAATAAATCTGGTACCATCCAAACGGCTGTAGCTAGAATCATGTAATTAGGTTGGTACATTCCACTGTGGATGCGAAACATAATGGATCTTCAGTATTAGCACTTTTCGCATCAAAATGGTACAGACATTTGGGCTGTAGCTGAAATCAAGAAATTCAGCTGGAGGAAATCGGTCCCGAGGGATTGAATAGTAAAGTATCACAATTTAATGTTGTAATGTTCATAAAAATATCACAATTTTCTTAATATGCTACCGCACTTCTATATAAATTAAATCTGCCGTCAATACTGTGAAATGCACTCCGTGGTGGAGTGCATAGAATTACAAGAAACTCAAACAATTGAAATTTTAGAATTCACTTATGTTTTCACCTTCCTACGCAGACCCAATTTACAGAATTTGTTGGTTCTCTTTTAAATATTCCTTGTTACATATGTAAACAAAAATAAAAATTATAAATTCTGCAAAATATGTGATTTTAAAGATTGTATAGGACTAACTCGCAATGTTGCCTATAGGCAACATTGGGCAAGAAAGGGTTAACTAAGAATCGGCTATCTGTTAAAGATACTTTAAATTGAGTGATATTATATATATATAACAACCACTACAAGTTTCATCCGTTATTTACTTTATTCATATTTTACTTTTGAAGGCTGAAACTTGAATGATTGTTAATGCTAAATTAATAATGATTATCGGAATCGTGGGGTGCCAGCCAATAAGCATTAAAACCATTTTTGGAATTAGCTATCCTTTTAGACTTTGTAGCCCATTAAAGAAGCAACAGGATGGGGAAATGAGAAACTGAAAACGACAACAAACTCCATTCTGCCTACAGTTTCACACTTATATCAAGTTTAACGACTTTTTTTAAAATCGTAGTACGGTGTTATAAGATCACAGATTTTTCATTTTGTTGCATTGTGTTATACAATACGAGATTAGATGTGGAAATATGTATGCAGTTGAATATTAAGTATATCAAATGTTAGATAGTAGTTAAGTATATTCAATGTATAGATGAAAACCGTACGTGATCTCAACATTTTTGGCATGCATTTAAAGAGCATACCTACATAATATTGATGCGTACTTATGCATATTTACGGTTACTTGAAAGTTTTGCAATAAAAATTTAAATGTTTCATGAAATTTTGATGATATTTGCTCTGGTCAACAATGAATATGTCGTGCAAGTCTGCTGAGAAAATACGTATACATCGAGATCGCTGATAACGTATCTTTTGAGTTGGCAGAATTGATTCCTTTTTAGAGATATTCTATCAAACAAAAAATATAATTTTTTTCTGGTCCTGAGAAATTGGGCAATTTTGCAATCCGGGAAACACAAGCAGTTACTCCGTGAACTTCCTAAAATTTCCATAGAAATGTTACCGTAGTTCTAGTGTAGTAAATTATCTGTAGATGTGGTTGCATGTTTAAGATGTTGAAAATTACATTTTCTAATTCTTTTCCGAAAGGCGAAAACCTTTTCAAAATGTCGCTAAAATTCAAAGAATTCCAGAACTGACATTTTGTTTCTTTTCTCAAAAATAAAATTTTTGGATTCGAATTTGCGAAACAAATAAAATGGTCTATGATACGTGCCGAACCTTATGAATCACGATGGATTGCATTCCACTAATGTTGACGATTTTCTGTAGAAGTGGAGTAACATTATTGGAAAATATTGCGTGTTTTAAATATAGCCAAACCAAATAAAACAAGTAAGGAAAGGCTAAAGTCGGACGGGCCGACTATATGATACACTCCACTTTCTATCCGAATACAATTGAATTCGGGGCTATATCCAAACATGGAATGAAGTGACCGACATTCACAATAGGTGCTTCGAGTTCAAGAATAACGTTTTATGCTCAATTAGAAGAAATTCGGTAAAAATATGTGGTTTCTAGGGCGGAAAAGTCAAGCCGTGAGCTACATTTGCGTGGGAGCTATATATAAATCTGAACTGATCTGAACCATCTTCACTATGGATGTTTCCAGTTTAAATGTAAGATATTTTGCCGGATTTGAAGAAGAACTATCAAAATATGTGGTTTCTAGAGCAGAAAAATTCAAGCCGTGCGATACATTTGTGTGGCAGCTATATATAAATCTGAACCGATCTGACCTATTTTCATCATGAGTATTTCTAGTTTCTAGTTTCTATTTTACCAGGTTAGAAGAAGATTAAAATTAAAAGATGTTAAAATATGTGATTTATAGAGTGGAAAAAGTCAAATTGGCAGTGCAACTTGTGTGGGAGCAATATAAAAATATGAACCGATCTAACCCATTTTCCGAATTTGGAGACAATCTGTTAAAATATGTGATTTCTAGAGGGGAAAATTCAAATTGGGGAGAATTGATGGGAACTATATATAAATTTGAACAAATTATTTAGGAAATTATTGTCATTTCTCTTTATTATGATAATATTGGTATGGTTCAATTATGTATGGAACAAAATATCGGCCAAATGGCGGCACATCTCCATCCGATGGTCCAAATTTTCGATGACGCTGAGGCATAATTGTTCCGAATTATCTTATCCTTTAGCTCTTGAATTTTTTGCTGACTTATCGACGGCCAGTGACATCGCCACCACGTGAGATAACACGGCCATTGAATTTGTCGCCATTGTTTCGTTAGCTGTGTGGCGAGTGGCACTGTCCTTTTGAAACCACATATCGTCCACATCCATATCTTCCAATTCGGGCCATAAAAAGTTCGTTATCATCTCACGATAGCGAAGACCATTCACAGTAACTGTCTGGCCGGCCTCATTTTGGAAAAAATGTGGCCCGATGATGCTGCCAGCCCATAAACCGCCCAAACAGTCACTCTTTGTGGGTGCATTGGTTTTTCGACAATCACTCTTGGATTATCATTCGCCCAAATGCAGCAATTCTGCTTATTGACGAATCCACTGAGGTGAAAATGTGCCTCATCACTGAAGATCATTTTCTTCGAAAACTGATCATCCACTGTTGAAATTTCTTGCCACCATTCTGGTCATTGACGACGTTTGTAATGGTCATGAGGCTTTAGTTCTTGAGTCAAATGCACCTTGTAAGCGTGTAAATGCAAGTCTTTATGTATAATGTTCCTCAACGACGAGCGAGAGATGTGCAATTGTTGGGCACGACGACGAGTTGAGGTGGACGGCCCTTCAGCCACACTATCCCGAACAGCAGCAATATTTTCTGCAGTACGAGCATGCACTATTGTTTTCACATCTCCTACAGACCCGATTTGCTCAAAATTTTCTACGAATTTTTCGACCAAAAAAATCATGAAGTGCACGATAAGCATTTTGATTTGAACGCCCATTTTCATAATAAGCCAGAATAACTTCATGGTTCAAATTGAGTTAGTCTGAAATTGAGAAATGTCAAATGAAATGAAGGTGTGCTTCACATTCAACATCGGCCCTTACAATTTAACAACCCTTTGTAAGATGTTCTGCCAATTCTGAAGAAAATCTGTCAAAATATGTGGTATCTAGAGTGAAAAGAGTTAAATAGGGAGTGAAATTCTTATGATAGCCCCCATAGCATCTAAGTCTGTACCGATTTTCATCAAATTAAATAGCGTTCGTCCTTATACCGAAAAACTTCAAAGTTTCCTTTGGTTCTGACTACAATTCCGACCTGTACTTGGATTACAAGAATATATGGACAGACAAACGGACGGACGGACAAACAGACGGACAGTGTTGAATCGATTGAAAAAGTGATTCTAAGTCGATCGGTATAATTATAAATGGGTCTATATCTCTTCCTTTTTGGATGTTACAAACAAATGCACAAAGACATAATACTCTCGTGGAATGTATAAATATTGAAATAATAATTTTATAATAAATATATACATTTAATTACTTTAAACCACGCTTATAAATTAAGGCCACCAATATGTTCATACAGCGACTATATATATTGATATAATACTTCAAGTTAATTCTTAAATTAAAAATAAGACAGCAATAATCAAAAAAGTTGCAATACCCTAAAGATTTCCATTTCCTATTTTAATTCCAAACTTTTTATTTTGACAGTGACACAATGCAAGATAATCTAAAATCATGATTCTAGCAGTTTGATGGCTACAAGTTTTATCATCTTATATTATTTTATTTTGCTTGTCTATACAGTCAGAATATTGTATGCACCGACTTCCGTGATTCCAGATGCCAGTGCCATTCGGTTGGTACCATTTACCCCCTTAAAAGTATGACTTTAGAAAATCTCTTTGTTTTACATGTCCACCTAATTAGAGGGATGTACAAACCGAATTGCATCACTGTATCCCTTGAAAAAATTAATTTGGAACAAGTAAAAAGGCATTAAGTTCGGCCGGGCTGAACCTTATATACCTTCCACCACGGAGTGCATTCCATACTATTACCGGTAAATTAGAGACTGTTGGCTTTACATTGAAGAGAAATAGTATATTTTGAAAATTGTGATGTGTTTAATGCACATTACAATATTTGTTTACTAGATTAAATTAAAAGGCATACTTATGTGCTCTGTTTTAAGTAAATTTCATTGGTTCATTATTATAATATTCATAGTCTACTAATATATATATAAAACTGCAATTGTAATCAGAAAGTAAACATGGGGGAGCAATATTCAAAAATGTACTCTAAATATTAGGTGTATTGTCAGTCGTCATTAGAGAGAAACATTTTCCCTCACGGACGAATTCTCCCATTTGCAATTTCTTGATTCAGCTAGAGACTGTATCATTTTGATAAGAAAAGTTCCGTTCCGCTATGTTTCGCGTCCATATTACAGTCTCTAGGGCCAATGTACGAGGGTTGAGAGCGAATTTTTTTGCCGTGTACGCTCATGTACAATTCCATCGGCCTGATGTTTTTGCTCTTTGTGAGACCCAGGTGTGTGAGGATTCTGATCCACAGGATTTTCACATTCCTGGGTATCACACCCTATCCCTCTTTGTCCCCCACAGAGGTCTTTTGGTATACGTACGTAATGATATAGTGTTTCAGAGCCGGCATAACTTAAACTCTGAAAATCCAGAATTTAACTCCCTTTGGGTTAAATTCAAGATTGGAACACACGTACTACATTTCGGATTTGTGTATAGAAGTCCAAACGCGGAAAGGGAGGTATCCCTAAATGGCTTTGACGCCCTTTCCGATTCAATTACAAAAATTTTAGAGGATTGTCCTGACAGTGAAATTGTGGTTGCTGGCGATTTCAATGTCCATAATTCCTCTTGGCTTGCCCATTCGAGTCACTCAACACCGGAGGGTCAATACGCCGAGCTTTTTGCCGCGCATAATGATTTGACGCAACTAGTGAATGAACCGACTCACATTCCGTGTGTCCAAGGGCAACACTCTAATATTCTTGATCTTTTCTTAACATCACACCCTGAAAAGTATGAAGTTAACGTTCTAGCACCTCTTGGTAATTCGGATCACTGCATTGTTTCAGCATCCTTTTCGTATTCCGCTCTTCGTGTCGCTTCGACCCCAGCCCCAAAGCGGACAATATATATATACGAAAAGGCACGTTGGGCCGAGCTCAACAACTTTTTCCAGCATTTCAATTGGAAACTTTGTTTTCTTAATGGTGATATAGATGCTGCGGCTGAAATGATTGAAAATATTATCTTGATTGGAATGAAGTCATTTATTCCAATTAAAGTTATTTCGGATAAACCATCTAACAAAAGTTGGTTTAACCAGACATGCAAGGCTGCTGTCAGATCCAAAGAGGAAGCATTCAGGAAATGGCGTTTAAATAAAAATGCCACTACTGATCTGCTACGCAAGCAGACAAGAACCATGTGTGCCAGGGTACTTAGACGTGAAAAGTTTCTGTACGAACAACGTCTTCGTGCTAAAGTTCTTGCTTCTCCCAGGGGAAGTAAGAGCTTTTGGTCATTTGTGAGAAGAGTAAAGGATAACTCCTCATCTATCCCAACTCTTGTTAAAGATGACCAGATATTCACTAACCCGGTTGACAAAGCTAACCTATTGGCTGAAATGTTTGCAAGGAATTCATCCTTGCCGGAAAGCAATCAACCACTCCCCGTGATCGAAAATGTATCTAGTTCCATGCCTCAGATATTTTTTCGAACACGTGGAGTTAAAAGGGTTCTCGCAAATCTCGACGTAAATAAAACTCCAGGCCCGGATGGCATTTCAGCACTTGTCCTATGTAAGTGCTCTTCGACGCTTGCCCGTCCCCTTCGTAATCTTTTCAACCTTGCATACCGTGCAGGGGTTTTCCCAGCGCGTTGGAAGATTGCGAACATCCAGCCCATCCCTAAAAAAGGTGAGGCTAATAATCCTGCTAACTATCGACCGATCGCGATTTGCTCAGCGCTTTCGAAGGTTATGGAGAGTATGGTTAACCACCATCTTGTGAGGTATTTAGAAACTAATGGCTTACTTAATGATCGACAGTATGGCTTCCGTAGGAATCGATCTACGGGAGACCTGATGACACTGCTATCCGAAAAGTGGAATCGATCTATTCACAAGCTTGGTGAGAGTAAGGTCGTTGCTCTAGATATCTCCAAGGCCTTTGATAGAGTTTGGCACGGCGCACTCATATCAAAGCTTATCGCTTTTGGTGTTGGTAGTGACTTCTCTCGATTTATATCGAGCTTTCTCAGAGATCGCACTATACGTGTTGTTGTAGATGGGTTCTCATCCGACGAGCATAGGTTAACCGCAGGAGTACCACAGGGCTCTGTCCTTTCCCCCTCCCTTTTTCTTATTTTCATCGACGACCTCTTGGATCGGACTGTGAATCCAATATACTCATTCGCGGATGACAGCAACCTCTGTCATTCATACTCATTCGATCATAGACCAAGTCGTCAAGAAATTGAGGATAAAAGGCGATTGATGGATGAGTCACTTAGCCAGGATTTGATGGCCATTTCTGAATGGGGTCGTGAGAATAGAGTAGATTTTAATGCACGTAAGACCCAGTGCTCCTTGTTGTCTCACAAACGATTCACTGATCCAACGGTGTCGTCGATTTTAATGAACGGTGTAGATATTGAGCAATCAGATGCTCTCGATGTTCTCGGCATGAAAATACAACGTGATGTTCGATGGACAAAACATGTATTTGATGTGTCGAAAGATGCCTTCAAATGTTTAGGCTTTCTAAAAAGATGTAAAAAATATTTCACACCCTCTGATCTTCTCAATATCTACACTACCTACATCAGACCAAAGATGGAATACAACTCCCATATATGGTCGGGAGCTCCAGCTTCATCACTGGAGCTACTTGACCGTGTCCAGAGGAGGGCGATGGTGTTGATAGGTGATGGTAGGATATCCAATTCTATTGTCTCCCTTGAACACCGTCGTAATGTTGGTTGTGTGTCATTGTTCTATCGATACTTTCATGGTGTTTGTTCTTCGGAAATTCGTGATCTTATACCGCCCGTGAGAACGTTCGGTAGAGATACGCGACTTTCTAGGAACGCTCACCCATTTGTTGTCGATTGGACAACCGACCGCACTACACATTACAGAATAAATTCGTTCTTCGCCCGTACTATCCGTATGTGGAATCGACTTCCGGCAAATATCTTTCCCTCCAATTACGACATTCAGAGATTCAAAACAGATGTCAACAGACACTACTCCCTCTTTCCTCCTTCCAATACCTTATCTTCCTTCTACCAACGCAATGCACTGCATTTATAGGGGACATCCCCTGAGTGTTGGTTCAGTGAAAAAAAAAAAAAAAAAATATTGGAAACAACTAATTTCATGAATCTAGGAACATCCATTTGTTTTTATTGTTTTTTAAGATGTTGACGGTTTTGGAGAAATACTCATATTGTGCGTATTTACAAATACAATACGAGTGTAACCATTGAATTTCATGATTATAGCTTCAGCCGTTTGTGTGGTACCAATTTTATCCCGTTTGGATCCTAAAGATACGAATATCGAAAGCTATCTCTATTGACTCTCACTCACTATATCACTATTCTAACTGCAACCGTTTGATTGATACAATTTTTATCCCTTTCGTCCCATTTACCAAATTTCGAAAAGAAATCCTTTATGTTTCACGTCTACACAGTCAGATAAGAGCATACACCGAATTTCATGATTTTATTTTCAGCGGTTTTATTGGTACCATTTTTATCCCTCTTTTCCAATTGTATCTCTTAAAAGTACAAATTTCGAAAACTCTCTCTATTTTACGTGTCTACATAAATATAGGGACGTACACACCGAATTACATGTTTCTAGCTGCTGTCGTATCATTGGTATCATTTTTATCCCTTTTCGTCCCAAAAGTACGAATTTTGAAAAATCCCTCTATTTTACACAATCAGAGGAATGTAGACAGCGAATTTCATGTTTCTAGCTGTTGTCGTATCTATGGTACCATTTTTATCCCTTTTGTGTTATTTCACCCGCTAAATCTTTTTTGTACTTTTTTGTGATTACTCGTTACTAAGGTACGAAATAAATTTCAAGTGTATTAAAATCGAAAATTTTCAAAAAATTAATGCTTAAATAGTCTAAATATTAGGGGGGTTTTCAGTCCTTGTTAGGGAAAAATGTTTCACTCTGTGCCGATTTCGCCCACTTTCTATCCCAACCGATCTGCAACCATAAGACATATTTACGGAAAATTTCAACCTCCTAGCTCATTTCATTCGGAAGCTATCGTGCTTTCAACAGACAGACAAACGGACATGGCTAAATCGCCTTAGAATTTTACCAGGATACCGAATATATATACTTTATGGGGTCTCCGTTGAATATTTCAAGGTGTTACAAATGGAATGACAAAGTGAATATAACCCCATCCTGGAGGTGGAGGGTATAAAAACCTTTTTATTTTTCGTGTCTACGCAGTCGGAAGTATGTATGCACCGAATTTCATGATTCTAGCTGCGGCCATTTGATTAGTACAATTTGTATCCCCTTTTTGCAGTTTTACCATCTACGCAATCCGAGGAATATCGATTGGTCGATATTTCAAGGTGTTAGAAACGGAATGGTAAACTTAATTTACCCCCATTCTTTCATGGAGGGTATAAAATATGAACTTTTTTAAAAAAGCGCCAACAGTCTAGTTAGCGAATTTCTCGAAAATCATTTTAGATTCTCCTTTTCTAAAACGATATTATATATACATAGACGCTGTACTGTCATACAAATTTTGCTCCTGATTAAGTTTTCTAGCGTTCTAGAAGCCACAAATTTATAATTAATCTCTTCAATAAACAAGAAACAAGGCTTTTAAATAATATATATTGCACCCCGATTTGTGAAGGGTCTCATAAAATCTACCCGACCTTCTTTACTCTTACCTTAGTGTTTTGATTTTTTTGTGCGCTACTGTATCTATTCTGTATCTATATTTTTCGACTTTATGCCAAAAAGCAGTGACTTTAAACTTCCAAACCCCAATATGCTAATTGTTTCGTCAATCATATGGGTTTTGGGGGAGTTCTATATTCCTTTAACATTTTGCATGTTCGGCTGTCTCAAGGTCAATTCGCCAGAATAAAAATGTTTTTACAAAATGTCATCTTTGACGTGTGTCCTTCGTTTGAATATTTTACATCAATTGCTGGGGGAAATCGTAATCTCATTTTTTACCATCACTGCTCTTCCGATATCACCCAAAAAGTACAACAAAACCAACAAACAGACACCATTTAATTGATTTATTTTAAAATGCTTTGAGTTAAGTCTCTTCATTTGGGCAAATCCACCAATTTAATGTCTTCCAAATTAATCTATTCAAATTTGATGCAAAATTTCGCCCTGCCCCACAACTGCGATGCCAAAGTCATACCCTTGGCATTTAAACTACTCATTCTTCATTGAGATTTAATGAATAACATTATTTCATATTTCGTATTAAATTACAGCCTTCTACTTCCTAGAAAATACGATTTTATGAGAGGAATATTAAGTTCAATATGGAGATGACTCACTGTGTGTTGTGGTAAATTTCGTTTGAAAAGTACCAGCAGATTGTGTGTTCAATCTGTTAATTGTGAGGCATAAATCATCATTGCCTCTGCCATGTCATTTTATGACATCGCCT
The DNA here is from genome assembly GCA_947397865.1 of Polietes domitor. Classification (NCBI taxonomy): domain Eukaryota; kingdom Metazoa; phylum Arthropoda; class Insecta; order Diptera; family Muscidae; genus Polietes; species Polietes domitor. Next base: position 98,854,517 of record OX377621.1, on the reverse strand, counting down.
TTGATATCTGTTTACAAACATTTTGATTATATGGAGTAAAATAAATCAAATTTCATCCAAAATCACCATACTGCTTCGCATTCATTGCGTACATTTTACAGTGGTTAAAATTTTTAAATAAAGCTGTAAACTTTGAAGGTTCTCCGAATTGAGAGAAAGTTTGCCAATGTATACTTCTGAATAAGGAAAATATAACTGCATTTCCCGAATTTCAAACAAGTAATGAAAGGCTAAAGTGGTGCGTGGCTGACTATATTATACCCTACGCCATTGCAATTCACTTAGATAAGGACTTTGGAAAGTGTCCTATATCAAATATCGATGATACTTTCTTTGACAATGTATGTTTCCAGTCTAAATATAACTTGTTCTGATCAAAATCTTTTACAATATGTATTTTCCAGAGCAGAAAAAATGAAATCGAAGATATTTGCATGAAACCTTTATTTAAATCTGAACCGATTTGACCCATTTTCACTATAGATATTTCTATTTAAAATATAAGGTGTTGTGCAAAACTTGATCAAAATCGGTTAATTTATGTAGTTTCTAGGAATTTGTATGGTGGCTATATCTAAAACTGAACCGATTCGCTTCAAATTAAATAGCGTCCGTCATTGCTAATTTTCGTAAGCATCAGACAATAATTGAACTATAATTGCGACCTGTAATTTGATTACAACAATAGATGGACAGACGGACAGACAGACGGGCATTGCTAAATCGACTCAGAAAGTGATTCTAAGCCGATATGTATAATAAACGATGGGTATATCTCGTTTCCTTTTGGGTGTTACATAAAAATGCACAAATTGCAGACACTAGATTGGATCGAAAGCCAGGAATTTTGTCATAATGTAAAAAAATCGTATATTTTTCTGGTAGGAGATAGAAAACTACGTTTTGACGAATTTCAAGCTAATTTCTTCTAGTTTCATATAAAATTAACTAATCTTAAAAAAAATATATATATATAAGTTTTTTCTTAATTTCCCGTAATGTTTTAATAAACAAAAAAGAACTGCTTCGGTTTCTAAAAAAAATTTTATTAAGAGATAAAATGATGGTGTTGCCATTTTTTACTATTTTATATAATTCGCTATAATTAAAATTTTTTCGAAGACGATAGTTGCAGGTCGGTTGGGATTGAAAGTGAGCGAAATCGGCCCAGAGAGAAAAAACTTCCCTAAAAAGCACCGAAAATACCACCCAATATTTAGACTATTTAAGTAATTTTTTGAAATTTTCTTCTTGATATGAACTTGATTTTTATTCGTTCATTCATCTTGCATTGTGAAAGCACCAGCAATCAAATAAAAAATTTAGTGCCTAAAATGGGTCCAAAAGAGTTAAAAATGGTACGACAACACTTAGAATCATGAAATTCCTAAGCTAATTGCGTAGACACGTAACATATAAAGAATTTTTTGAAATTCTACTTTTAAGGAATACAATTGAAAAAGAGGGATAAAAATGGTGCCAACCAAATCGTTGAAGATGAAATCATGAAATTCGCTCTGACTGTATAGTCACGAAAAATAAATAGATCTTTCTACATTCGTATCTTCTGGATATAAACGGGCTTAAATTTGACACTAGAAACATTTTGGATCTTCAATATTAGTACTTTTCCTATTTAAATGGTACGGATAATTAGGAAAATGGGGCTCTACAATGCATTTTTGAAGATTACTGCCTCATGTTCACTGTTTGATTACTCTCGAAGTTTTATATTTCTATACTATAGGGCTACATCTAAATATATAACAAGTAAGGAAAGGCTAAAGTCGGGCGGGGCCGACTCTATGATACACTCCACTTTCTATCCGTATACAATTTAATTCGGTGAAAAAGCGAAAACGGGAAGGATTTTTGAATCCTGTAAATGTATGTGTTTGAAAAAAAAATGTTAAATCGGAAAGAACATATGTTTGAGGGTATATTGAAATTTAGAACGAAATAGGTGAAATATAATATGTATAGTTTGGCCAAAATCGGTTAAACATTTGAATTTGGGCTATATCTAAATCTGAACCGATCTTACACACTTTCACCATAGGTTTTTGTACTTGGATTATAAGCTGTTATACCAAATTTAAAGAAAATCAAGTACAATCTCTATAGCGGAAAATGTCAAATCGGGAGCGACATTTGTATGGGGGCTATATCTAAATCTGAACCGATCTTACCCAATTTTTGCATAGGTGTTTCTAGTTGGATTATAAGATGTTGTGCCAAATTTAAAGCAAATCGAGTACAACATGTGGTTTCTAGAGCGGAAAAAGTGAAATCGGCAGCGACATTTGTATGGGGGCTATATCTAAATCTGAACCGATTTGCTTCAAATTAAATAGCGTTCGTCCTTGATCCACAAAACTTAGATGTGCCAATTTTTGTTAAGATCGGACTATAATTGCGACCTGTAATTTGATTACAACAATAGATGGACAGACGGACAAACAGACATACGGACAGACGGACATTGCTAAATCGACTCAGAAAGTGATTCTAAGTCGATCGGTATACTTAACAATCCTAATCGCTTCCTTTGGGCGTTACAAACAAATGCACAAAGACATAATACTCTCGTGGAGTGTATAAAAATGAATCTGTGTTTTTATGTTTGTTTGTTTGTTCTTTATAGAAACCTAAACTCCTGAACCGATCTTCTTGAAATTTTCACAGTATGTTCATGCTGAACCGGTGGTGAAAATAGGCTATATACATTTTTGATATTTTCAGTGGGCGTGGCACCTCCCACACAATTTGGGGATTTATTCGTTTTTTATAAATTAGCATATTCGGAATAGTGTTACAGCTAGAGTCTTGTATTTTTGTGAAGGTTCACTAATTATTAGTCTGCACAGTTGTGTCAAAAAGGGGCGGTATTGGAAAAGTGGGCGTGGCACCTCACATACGAAGTTGAAACCTATTATTGAATATTGTCAGTTCTATGATACCTAGAGTGCTGTAATTTTGTGTAAGTGCATCTAGCATCAATGTGCATAGTTGTGCCAAATGGGCGGTATTAGAAAAGTGGGCGTGGCACCTCCCATACAAAGTTAAAACCTATTATTGAATATTGTCAGTTCTATGACACCTAGAGTGCTGTAATTTTGTGTAAGTGCATCTAGCATCAATGTGCGTAGTTGAGCCAAAAGTGGGCGGTATTAGAAAAGTGGGCGTGGCACCTCCCATACGAAGTTAAAACCTATTATTGAATATTGTCAGTTCTATGACACCTAGAGTGCTGTAATTTTGTGTAAGTGCATCTAGCATCAATGTGCATAGTTGTGCCAAATGGGCGGTATTAGAAAAGTGGGCGTGGCACCTCCCATACAAAGTTAAAACCTATTATTGAATATTGTCAGTTCTATGACACCTAGAGTGCTGTAATTTTGTGTAAGTGCATCTAGCATCAATGTGCATAGTTGTGCCAAAAATGGGCGGTATTAGAAAAGTGGGCGTGGCACCTCCCATACGAAGTTAAAACCTATTATTGAATATTGTCAGTTCTATGACACCTAGAGTGCTGTAATTTTGTGTAAGTGCATCTAGCATCAATGTGCGTAGTTGAGCCAAAAGTGGGCGGTAATGGAAAAGTGGGCGTGGCACCTCCCATATGAAGTTAAAACCTATTATTGAATGACACCTATTATGCTGTAATTTTGTGTAAGTGCATCTAGCATCAATGTGCGTAGTTGTGACAAAAATGGGCGGTAATGGAAGTGTGGGCGTGGCACCTCCCATACGAAGTTAAAACCCATTTTGGAATATATGCCGATCTATGGCAGATAAAAAACTGAAGTTTTGTGTAAGTTTATCTAGCATCAATGTGCGTAATTGTGCCCAAAAAATGGGCGATATTGGCAAAAAGGGCGTGGTACCTTCCATACGAAGTTAAAACCTATTATCGAATATATTCAATTCAATGACAGCTACAATACTTATCTTTTGTGTGAGTGCATCTAGCATAAACCTGCGCAGTTGTGCCAAAAATGGACGGTATTGGGAAAGTGGGCGTGGTACCTCAAATCGAAGTTAAAACATATTATCGACCTATCATAGACCTAGAGTGCTGAAATTTTGTGTGAGTTGATCCAGTGTAAATAGTTGTGCAAAGATGGGAGGAAAGTGGGCGTGACCCTTCCCATCTGAAATTAAAATCGGTTTTAGAGTATTTCGACACCGAGATGGGCGTAAAGTGGCCGTGACCCTTCGCATACGAAACTAAAACCAGTTTTTTTAGTATATTCTACAACGATATTGTTGTGTGAGTTAATTTAGTTGTAATCTGCTTAGACAGTATTTAAATGGGTGGTATTTGAAAAATGGCGCATTTTTGATTTGAATTTTGTACACGTTTGCTGTGGATTTTCTTAGCACAATAGTAAAGAAAGGTTATAAAAAGAGAAATATTTATTCGCCAACATCCGACTTAAGTCAAGAAAACGGAAATTATATTATTTTTTTAGTTTTTGTGTTGTTTGATTAGTGAACAATTTGATTGATTTTCTATGTGTTTTAAATGTAATGTACTTTCATCTTACGAATGGAGTTTTTTGTTTAGGTAATGGAAAGGAGGAGAATCACGCTTAACAAAAAATCAATTTGATTTTGACATTTTTTCAATTATTCGCCGTAAACTAACGTTCTCCATGGAACATATCCATTTCTTTAGTATCTCAGGGAAGAACCTTGATTATAATTGGTACATATATTACCGATCAGGACAAAAATTAATATGAAATCAGATTTAATTTTACCGTTTGTTTTTTTTTTTTGCCTGGCGAAGCGGGCGGGGGTTCAGCTAGTATGTTATAATATTGAAGCATCACTACTTATTTAAAACAGCGCTCATAAGTATTCCTTATAGACATAGTAACCAAATATCATGATGTGCATAAAAAATATCACAATTTTTGTAATATGGTATTGCACTTCTTTATAAAGTCGACAAGCACTAATCTGCCGGTAATACTGTTGAATGAACTCCACGGTGGAGGGTATATAAGATTCGAACTTAACGCCTTTTTAATTCTGCAGAAAGACAAAGCACGAATGTCGAAATACCATTTTCTTATGCTTTTATCTCTTTTACCCGATTTGATCCATATAAGTATGAATTTGGAGAACAATTTTTGTTTTGTGCGTCTATGAAGTCAGAGAAATTTAGCAATAGATTATAGCTGTATTCGTTTGATAGGTGCCATTTTTAACCCCCACGAATGTGTACACCGAATTCCTTAATTCTAGCTGCGGCCTTTTGGTTCGTACCATTTTTATCCCTTTTTCCCATTTTATCCCCTTAAAAGTACGTCTAAAATCTCTTTATTACACAGAATTTCATCATTCTAGCTGTAGCCGTTTAGTTGAAAGTATGCATTTTTAAAAATCTTTTTATATTTCGTGTCTACACAGTCCGAGGAATGTCTACTCCGAATTTCATGACTCTAGCAGCGGCCATTTGGTTGGTACAATTTATATCCCCTTTTTCCATTTTAACGAATTTCGAAAAATCTATTTATTTTCGGTGTTTACGCAATCAGGGGAATATATATACCGAATTTCATTATTTTAGGTGTAGCCGTTTAGTTGGTACCATTATTATCCCTCTTTTCCCATTTTACCCCTTAAAAGTACGAATTTCGAAAAAATAGTTTTATATTCTGTATCGACTCAATTAGAGAACCATTTCACCCTCTACGAATAGGAAGCACTTTATGGTGCGCCTTTTTGTTACAGGGGGAAGGCGCATACCTAATACCAAGTAAGTACAATCAGATATATGGAAAAACATTATTATGGGTGTTTTCAGACCTAGTGAGGGAAAAAATTTCCCTTTGGATCGATTTCGCCGAGATGCAATCCCAACCGATCTACGACTATAGGACGCATTTATGGAAGATTTGGACGTCCTAGCTCCTTTCGCTCCTTTCGGGATTTCAACAGAATTAGAATTTTATGACGATCATGAATATATACACTTTATAGGGTCTCAGGTCGATATTTCAAGGTGTTACAAACGGAATGACAAAGTTAGGTGGAGGGTATAAAAATGGCTGTTTCATTTTTCAAGCAGTAGTAGCATGTTCTTCTTCATTCGCATAAAAATCCGTATGATTTTGATTTATGGTATCTGATACTTAATTACTCCACTGACGTCAGAGATATTCGCTCAACTTCTAAACAACTTATTCATCCTTGGAATGTAAATACATATATTCATTATTTCGAATTAAATTTCATGCACATTATAAATTCGTTGAACTTTAAATATTATATGTGTAATTAAAAGTTGAAAAAGAAGATGTGTCAGTGTACGTTTAGTCAACAGACCATACTGAACTGGCAAAATGCGTCTTAAATTATGTTAAATACATAATTTGCTATGACATAAATCATTTACATTGTCATTTTATGATCAAAAGTATACAAATTTCAGTTTAAATCTCATTTCCAAACGACAGATTTAAAATTGATGGACATATTCTAGCAAAGTTAATTGCTAGTGCGGGATAGAAGTGGTGTATTTAATCTGTTATAAAACAACTTGCAAAATGTGATGGTTGTTTATGCTCACAAAAAATCTAGCTGTATAATTTTGATTTTTTGGTTGAATTACAATTAAGCTGTGGAACAAATGGACCTTATGTGAGAAAAAGTTGACCTAAATCATAATCAAATTGTCTTTATTCGAATATATGCATCTTACTTTTCGAATACATAAGCAGCCGTATTTGTGCTATCAATGAACAACTTTTGGTAAATAACAAGTAAGAAGGCGTTAAATTTGTCGGGGCCGAATCTTATATACCCTCCACCATGGAGTGGATTCCGCAGTATTACCGACAGATTAGAAACGGTCGACATTACATAGAAGTATCTCTTCTTTTCCGCGTCTACGCAGTCAGACGAGCGCATAAACTGAATAGCTTTAGCTTTTTAATTGGTGCCAAATATAATCCCATTTAGATCCTGAAGTTACGAATATCAAAATATATCTTTATTTTTCGCGTCTATGCAGGCAAAGAAATGTACACATTTAATTTCATTATTATCTCTGCAGCCGTTTGGATGGTTCCATTTGTATCCACATTCGCCCATACTCCGCCTAAAAGTATAAATATCGAAAAAATCCTTGACAGTCAGATCAATCTATATACCGAATTTCATAAAGAAGTCATATGACAGAGGGGGGGACAGACGGACAGACAGACATGGGTAGATCGTCTCAAAATGTTATGACGATCAAGAATACATATACCGTGCGACCACGCTTATCGCAATCCTTGATATAAGCAACTGCTCGATTACTGTAACTCCTCGATTACTGCAACACCTCAATTTAGCAAATATTTTTTCTTTGGAAATCTTGGGTATTAGGTGCTGTAATTTGAAAATGGGCATGCTAATTTGACCTCGAACATGTAAGGCATTCATTATAATGGGTGATTTTTAAAAAGCTATAGGAAAGTTTGAAAAAACACATCAAATTCAGAAGAATGCATGAAATCTTTTTGTTTGAATCGATAGTACGGTCCATATAATTTAATGTTTGAAGATTATTTCATGCAAATGTTGAGCTTGACTGCGCCTCAAATGGACCATCCGCTTAGTCCAATTTTGGCATTTCCACGTTTTTGTAGTAACAGAGGCCCAATTGCTGCGAACGGCGACGAATAGATAATTGATGGTCATCATTAACACTGGCCGATACAGCTGCGATATTTTCTTCAGTTGGCACTCTACGTAAGCGTGTTGGTTGTTTAATGGCCAACAATGTAAATTTGGTGCGAAATTTAGTCACAATAGCCCGAATAGCCGCTTCAGTGGGTCGATTAAACTGACCATCAAATGGAAGCGCGCGATGAACTTTCTTAACAGAGCACGCATTTTGGTAATAAAATTCAATAATTTGCAAGCGTTGTTCATTTGTAAGACTATTCATGGTTAAATTATAGGCTAAACTCAAGATGTTTGACAGTGAAACAAAACACGAAACGTGCGTCAGCTGTTTAAACCAGTGTTACCAAAAAGATAATAGCTAAAAAATCAACCTTTAGTTCAGTTTATTGCTTAATTTGTATTTATAAGTGGAAAGAAATAAGCATTTCCATTTGAAATCTGAAACTAGCCTGAAAATTTGTTGATTCGGTCATCGCAACAACCACGGTTTTTGCAACTGTCAAAATTTCTATTAGTTGCGATAAACAAGGTCGCACTGTACTTTATGGGATCACCGAGGAATATCAAAATGCATATCGAGAACATCATGATTTTTTCATCTTCAGTGATGAGGCACATTTTCACCTCAGTGGATTCGTCAATAAACAGAATTGCCGAATTTGGGCGAATGATAATCCAAGAGTGATTGTGGAGGTATGCCGCCTAGATCGCGGCGGCCATCTAGCCGATATTTTGTTCCACACATAATTGAAGCATACCAGTATTATCATAATAAAAAGAAATGACAATAATTTCCTAAATAATTTGTGTTTTATTCAAAATCAACATCGGCCCTCAAAATTTAACCACATTTTAGGTCGAAAGCAGTCATAGCGGGAGCTACATTTGCATGGGGGCTATATCTAAATCTGAACCGATTTGCTTTAAATTCAATAGCTTTCGTCTTTGATCCACAAAACTTAGTTGTGCCAATTTTTGTTAAGATCGGACTATAATTGCGACCTGTAATTTGATTATAACAATAGATGGACAGACGGACATTGCTAAACCGACTCAGAAATTGATTCTAAGCCGATCTGTATAATAAACGATGGGTCTAACTCGTTTCCTTTTGGGTGTTACAAACAAATGCACAAAGACATAATACTCTCGTGAAGGGTATAAAAACATGTAAAGAAATGCGGCGCCGACAATACGATACCCTACACCACTCCTTGCGTATGTTCCTCGTTTTGATTGCTAAATTATAGGTTGTTTATGAGGTGATTTTATGTTATACAGTAACTCCAAATTAATCTGTAGTGAAATTTAACGAATCTGGTAAAATTAATGAAATGCTTATAAGGTGGCGTGTGTGATTTATTACATTGTGCGATTTTTAAACGGATATTAGGTAAGTGAGTTGTGCTTCTTATTCGTTTGTGATAATAATTTACTTAAAGAGGCCGGGTATGTCGTTGAAAAGTCTCTGAAATAAACTTCTGATGTAAACTATGGATTATAGAGTGGTAAAAGTAAAAAATGGTGGCCCATTTGTTAGGGCGCTACATTAAAAAGATGGCCATTATAGATTACTTTCACAGTAGGAATTCTCAGTTAAAATATAACATGATCTGCAAAATTTTATCAAGATTCCATGGAAGTTTTAGAGCGATAATAGTGTAAACTGGGGACCCAGTTATACGGGCGCTATACCAATATATGAACCCATATATTTAACTTTTATAGTAGCTGTTTCTAGTTGATATATAACATGATCTACAAAATTTAATAAACTTCTAATGTAAACTACCGGTTCTAGAGTGGTAAAAGTAAAAAAATGGGCACCAATTTGTAAAGGCCTTACATTAAAAACTGGACCTTTATAGATCGCTTTCACGGTAGGAATTCATAGTTGAAATATAACATGATCTGCAAAATTTTATCAAGATCCAATCAAAGATGTGCGTTTTAAAGCGATAATAGTAATAGTTTACGGGGGCTACACCAAAACATGGACCCTTATAAATACAAGGTGGCGCAAAAGTAGTGTCATGTCATAATGTGAATTGCCTACCGTTTTGTTAGAAATGAAAATGAGTTCTGTCTTCAGAAATAGTTTTTTGAAGAATAATATATGACACCATATAATGTGCCTAATACATTTTCATTTCTAACAAAACGGTAGGCAATTCACATTATGACATGACACTACTTTTGCCACCTTGTAGTTGAGTTTCAAATTAGGTGATTCTAGTTTAAATATAACATGGTGTGGGAAGTTTGATCCAGATCCAATGTAAAATATGCATTTTAGAACAGAAATAGTTTAAATCGAAGTACATTTTGATGGGGTTATATCAGAACATGGATCCATGTTTTCCACTTTCTCGTTAGCCATTTATAGTTCAAATATAACATGATCCTGAAAAGTTTATCATTATCCCAGGTAAAATGTGTGTTCTAGAACAGTAATCGTGCAAATTATATGGATATTTGTATGGAGGCTATATCTAAATCTGAACCGATTTCCTCCATATTCATATGGACAGAAAAAAGTATATCTGCCAAATTTCAATTGCGACCTATAGAGTGCGAACTTGCTTTAGATAGGCAGCAGAGGGTCGGTCGGACAGACAGACATCGTTAAATCGAATTAGCTGTTGATTCTAAGCCGATTCAAAGCTGATACTAGCTCGATTATTTCTTGGTGTGACAAATATATGTTTTATCCATACCGATTTGCATATTTATCGATAAAAAATGAATTTTAACAGAATATGTGCATTTTGTTAATAAAAAGCTGTATTAATATTTATTTAAACATCATTGTTTTCTTTGTGATTCAAATTGATCTACTTACAGTGCCTTAGATGGATATGTTTTGGCCACCACTGTACATGTCAAATTTCAACAAAGTCGACAAATATCAAAATCAGCACTAGGTCGAAAACTTGCGAATATTAATGATATTTTGGAGATTATCGGAATTTTAGCACAAAAGTAATTAAATATCCATAAAAAAACTTTTGTTTGTCGATTTTTGAATCTGTATGCATCAATGCATATAAAATATAAATTTAAAGGCCTCGGACTCAAACCATATACCCACATCTAAAATGATAGATATAGGACAATGAATGCACGAACAATACAGTTTAATTTGTTTTTTTTTGTTGTGAGAGTATATACAAATTCATTTTTAGAAGCAAGTCAAGTTAAACTGTAATGTGTAGTTTTTACATCAGTGGCTATCACGTGGTAGTTGAGCAAAAACTCATCCTAATTGACATAAATGGTTAAATTTTAAGGCCCGATGTTGATTTTGAATAAAACACAAATTATTTAGGAAATTATTGTCATGTCTTTTTATTATGATAATATTGGTATGGTTCAATTATGTATGGAACAAAATATCGGCCTCGGCGGCACACCTCCATCCAATAGTCCAAACTTTCGATGGCGCTAAAGCATAATTGAGGTTATATGCTGTTAATGTGCCGAATTATCTCAGCCTTTAGCTCTTGAATTGTTGCTGGCTTATCGACATAAACCTTTTCTTTCAAATAAACCCATAGAAAGAAGTCCAACGGTGTCAAATTACATGATCTTGGCGGCCGATTGACATCACCACCACTTGAGATAACACGGCCATTGAATTTGAGCTACTGTGGGGCAAGTGGCACCGTCCTTTTGAAACCACATATCGTCCACATCAATATCTTCCAATTAGGGCCATAAAAAGTTCGTTATCATTTCACGAAAGCGAAAACCATTCACAGTAACTGCTTGACCGGCCTCATTTTGGAAAAAATACGGCCTGATGATGCCGCCAGCCCATAAACCGCGCCAAACAGTAACTATTTGTGGGTACATTGGTTTTTCGACTATCACTCTTAGATTATCATTCGCCCACATGCGGCAATTCTGCTTATTGACGAATCTACTGATGTAATAATGACCGAAAAAATCACGAAGTGCACGATATGAATTTTGATTTGAACGCCCATTTTCATAATAAGCCTGAATAAATTTAACGCGTTGCTCGATTGTGTATATTTCCATGGTTAAAATTGAGTTAGTCTGAAATTGAGAAATGTCAAATGAAATGCAAAAAAAACTTGAAGTTTTGGTATCCATTCTAGTATCCATTCACCATTGACCGACTTCCTTTGCTGTGTTGAAATGTGCGGCTTTTTAAGCATGTGGAAATATTCTGTTACTTTATTTGCTGTTGCCAACAAAATTATACATTTCCATTAAACTACAAAGCTTTAAACTCTAATCACTATTTCCTTTAACCCTTGAATACTTAGAAGATACTCCATCACAATCTACCCAACTGTAGTTAGTTCAAGTGGAATTATGTCTTAATGCTTCAAACACAAGTTGTGATACGCAACCCTTGAGGATGCCATAACCACAACACATTTCTTTTAATCACTTTTCTACTCCATAGTTTATCGGGTTTCTTCTTCGTCTTAATTAAACGGTTTCATCAAAATCAATCAATATTAATTCATGCGATATTATATAGTTTAAACTTTACATTGTGTTCTTGTGCTGTTCTGGTACGAAAAATTCAATAACTATCGGAAGAAAAGTGCAAACAAGTTTAAGTGATGTTTTCAGCCACCAAAAGAAACCTTGAAATTATTTAATATCTCATAAGCGATAGTGATGCTGCAAGGTTATGTTCAGAAATGAAACTCATCATTATTCATTGGTTTGTGGAATTTAGACATACTTTGGATCATGTTGAAAACATTATACCCTACACCACTCACCTCGTCTATACCAGGCATTGATTACTACACCTTTTCAAGATTTTAATCAGAACATACAAATTTATATTGAGAAATAATGTATATTCATATTAGGAAAATATAAATTGATAATGGTTAATGTAAATTTATAATAGGAACACGTGTAACGAACACATCGGAGGGTGGATCGAGGATAGCCAGTTACATAATCAAGTTTATAGAGAAAGAAGGAGGAAGGAAACTAAAATAGATGATCTAGGGTATCATTATTATCATGCAGGTCCTTATGTTTCGTCCATTAAATAAGATTTAGTGAATCATGATTTAAATTAACAGTTTAGTAAAATATATAGATTAAAAAACAGTCATTACGACCATCAAAGGAATTATTTATGAATCACTATTTAAATTTATAGTCACAATAAGCGAAAGATTAACTTTATTTAAGAATTATTATTTGTATGATACCCAGAGAAATAAAAAATGTGTCTGTGTTAAATTGTGATGGGATAAATGTATACATAAAACTTATGAATTACTTGTAATATTCATCCAATGGAGCGATCGCTGCATCGTATTTGAATTGCGTTGATATTTTATAAGTGGGTAAACTTTGGGTTAAATTATTAAATAAACTCGGTAATAAGGTAAAGAAGAAAGAAAATTAAATTATATACGATGAAATAAAAGATGAAAATGAGCATTACATATGTATAAAGCACTAAATCAGTATTTATAAACCACAATTGTGGCTATACCATCGTCCAAATACAGAATCCATTCGAAATTCCTCGAACATTCCGGTTTCCTAGTTGATATTTCAAATTGAGATTAAATATGATGGTTCAGGCAGTTTCTCCGTGCAACTAATCTTCTGGGTTATGATGTTTATAGCCCCAAGTTCATTCCACTCCCCATAAAAAGTAATTCTAGATTTGGCGTTGAGCTGCGGGACCACGATTTAGGATGTTGTTTTAAAGTTTCCAGCGGTATTACGCTCGAGATTCACCGCAGAAACAAACCGCAAGCAGAACCGATAATCTGGTGATTTGAATGGTGACTCGCGCTACATACGCAAAATTATTCGACCGTCTTGAAGAAATATATATGTGGCCAGTATTATTCTCCGTATCAGGGGTAATTATCCGGAATAAAAATTCTCTTTTGTTGTATCCGGAATCAAAATTAATAAATTCTTTTCACAATTTTACGGCGTGCTTTTCACAAAAATTTTCAAGTTTTTTCTTTTTAATTATTCTCAGTATTTTTGAAAGCTATCAGTTCCGCCTACTTTTCCAATTTTCAATCTATAAAATCAAAGTGCCTTCACACATGTTAATTCATAATGGGAAACGTAAATTTATAATGAGAATTGTAAATTTATATTCAGAACTATTAATTCATAATAACAATTCATAATGAGAAATACAAGTTTGTAAGTCAGAAAATCCAAATTCATAATGAGAAGATATATATTACCATATTCAGAGAATATAAATTCATAATGAGAATATATATATAAATTTATATTCAGAACTATTAATTCATAATAACAATTCATAATGAGAAATACAAGTTTGTAAGTCAGAAAATCCAAATTCATAATGAGAAGATATATATTACCATATTCAGAGAATATAAATTCATAATGAGAATAAATTAAATTCATATTGAGAAAATATATATTTATAATGAGAACATTGATAAAATATATGTTTCAATGAAACTGTCCATAGAAGAACGTACATACATAGCTTCGATTATTAATTTTACTGTACTCTAATTATGAATTTATATTTTTTCATTATGAATATATATTTCCTGAATATGGACTTATATTTTCTCATCATCAATTTGGATTTTCTTAATTTGAATTTATATTTTTCATTATGAATTTGTATGTTCCTATTATGTATTTACATTTCTCAATATGAATTTACATTTCTTATTCTGATTTCACAGAGCTGATTATGAATTAACATGTTCCTATTATGAATTTACATATTCTGAATATATATTAAATTTTTTCATTATGAAAAAGTGTAATTATGAAATTATATTTTCTCATTATGAATATGTATTTCCTGATCATCAATTATCAATTTGGATTTTTCTCGTTTTGAATTTATACTTCTCATTATGGATTTGTATGTTCCTATTATGAATATACGTTATGTGCGAAATAATAGGGACAGTGACATTCAAGATCGATATTGCATGCGAAAGCAAGTAAAATGAGAGAATGATCGATAGTTTACAACAACTTTTTATTGCTTACACATTGCAAAAACAAATCCCGTTATGAAATTGTCAAATATGTACTATCATTTCATAGGAAGTTATTATTGTTTCAAAAAGTCTTGTGTTTGGTTGTGCATAATAATAGGGACAGCAAGCCAATTCGCTTAAATAAGGTAGTAGTTTCGAAAACTCTGGTAGAAAATGCTGTGAAGTGGGTAGACAAGCCAGAATCACGTGGCAGAAAACCAAAAATTACACCGGTGGTGAGACGAAACATAGTGCGATGTGTAAAAAAATCCATTTGCGTCGTCAAAATAAATCAAAAACGATTTAAATATTGATTGTGATACTTCAACTATTCGAAAAGTTCTTATTCATGAAAATCTAAGAGCTCGAAGTGCTAGAAAAGTCCCAATGTTGTCAAAAAAGAATATTCAAGAAAGGTTGATTTTCGCTGAAAAGCATGTCGTATGGCCTAAAGAAAAATGGCGTAATATTCTTTGGTCTGATGAAACAAAAATCAATTTGTTCAACTCAGATCGGGGTTTACATCACGTAAGAAGACCAGCTAACGCAGCAAACAACCCCAAGTACACCATTAAAACCGTCAAACATGGTGGTGGTAACATCATGGTTTGGGGATCGTTTTCGTATAATGGTGTGGGCCCCTTGTATCGTATACAAGGAATCATGAAAGCTACAAATTACGTAGAAATTCTTCAAAATAATATGCTTCCATACGCTGAAGACAATATGCCAATTAGATGGATATTCCAACAGGATAAGGACCCCAAACACACGGCAAAATACACACAAAAGTGGTTTAAGGACAATAATATTAGTGTTTTGGAGTGGCCACCGCAGTCGCCGGATCTAAATCCGATTGAAAATTTGTGGAATATCGTAAAAACTTCAATTAGAGGAAAATGTCCGTCCAACTCTGATGAACTTTGCCAACTCATTCAGGCTTCTTGGTACGCTATACCAGTTTCAGTCTGTCAAAACTTAGTCGACTCCATGCCTAGACGTTGTCAAGCTATCTTACAAAACAAAGGATCGTCAACTAAGTATTAACGCATTAAAACACGCTTATCTAACCTTCGTAGAAGAAATCTAGTCTTGCTTTTTTGTTTTTACCTTTTGTTTTTGTACAAGAACCAGAAGTGTCCTTATTTTTTTTCACATGATAAATTTACATTTTATGTTCAAATAGTAAATAAATAAAAAATAAAACCACAATGAATTTTAAAACACATAAAGACCGTTTTTATATAGCATAAACATTAAACTAGGTGCTTAAAACCAAGGGCTGCATGCAAATTTTACATTGTTTTTGCCAAATTTCCATCTTTACTGCCACTGTCCCTATTATTTCGCACATAACTGTATATATCTCAATATGAATTTACATTTCATATTCTGAATTCACAGTGCTTATTATAAATAAACATGTTCCTATTATCAATTTACATTTCTCAAATTCAATTTATATATTCCTATTATGAATTTACTTTTCTCATTATTAATTTACATATTCTGATTATAAATTACCATTTTCTCATTATAAACTTAAAAAGGTGTAAGTCAAGGTGTTTTAGTACTGATGGGATAATTCATCGGGTGATTCATCTCGAGGTTTTATTTATAATGAAAAATAAAACACATATATTTGAAAAAAAAACTTTTTCAACAACTTTTATTATCGGTTAAAAGAACAATTTATGGCATTTACTGTTTGAAGGAAGGTCAATTTTGGGAGACTCGTTGCAGCAGAGCGACCATTCACTGAAAATAACACGCAAATTTATGTTGCCTTGCTACAATTATTCCACAAGTTGAATTTTGTACGCTTTAAAGCAGAGATCCTTAGATAAAATACAACAAGTTATCGACTACGACAAGTCGAGCTGCTGAGAACGACGACGAATCGATTCTTTCTCACAGAACGCTGTTTTGCATAATACAGCTGAATAATTCGAAACTGGTTTCGAGATTTCACTGAAATTGCAACAGTTCTGCAATAAATGAATTAAATCCATCAATGTTTACTTACTAAATTCACATAAAGTATTTTCAAGGGTATAAACGGACGGGCCGACTATATGATACCCTCCACTTTCTACCCCATTGCAAGTCAATTCGGTAAAAAAGTGAAATCGATTTGTATGGGTCCTAATCATGGACCATTGTGACCCACACTCATAATGTATGTTTTAAGGTAAAATATGACGCGTTCTGCCAAACTATTTAAAAGTATTCTGTAAATTTACGAGTTTGACAAAAAATTTTAAATCGGAAAATACATTTGTATAGGGGTATATTAAAACCTGGAACGATGTGACCCACATTCACCATGTATGTTTATGGGTGAAATATAATATGTAAAGTTTGGCCACAATCGGTTAAATATTTGCGGGCAGCATTTGTATGGAGGCTATATTTAAATCTGAACCGATTTAACCCACTTTCTAGTTGGATTATAAGATGTTGTGCAAAATTTGAAGAAAATTCGGTAAAATATGTGGTGTCCAGAGCGGAAAAAGTCAAATCGGGAGTGACATTTGTATGGGGGCTATATCTAAATCTGAACCGATCCGAAAAACTTACTTATTATTGCCTATTTTTTTAAGATCTGACTCTAAGTGTGACATGTAACTTGATTACAACAATAGATGGACAGACGGGCATTGCTAAATCGACTCAGAAAGTGATTCTAAGCCGATCTGTATAATAAACGATGATTCTAACTCGGTTCCTTTTGGGTTACAAACAAATGCTCAAAGACATAATACCCCAGTGTAGGGTATAAAGGAAAGTTTGAGATTATTAAATCGAAAACTGGTGCATGGATTTCGCTGAAATTGTCACAGTTCGGTAATAACTGAATTAAATCCATCAATGTTAAGTTACTACATTCAATAATTACTACATTCAATAATACTTTCAAGGGTCTATTATTTAAAAAAAAAATATTTTGAGAAAAATGTAACACAACAAATTTACACAGGAAAAACGTGAATTTTAGGGGTGTTTTCAGGAGTGTCACAGGAGCTCACAAACGGCTTGATCTAGGAACAAGTTGCAAATCATCTTTAAACAAACCAAACCTGGGATGACTGGAAGTTGTTTATCCATTTGAAAGGACCGCACCCCAGACTAATGTACACTTGGTGTGCGTTTAGTTGGATACATATCAAGAGACAGAGATTATTTTATAGGGAGAGAATTTGGTGATCGCTGTTTATCTATCTGTATTTATACCCTACACCACTTCGTGGAATATGGTATTATAAGTTAATTTCACGCCAAATACATATAACACTAAGAAATATTCGAGCTACATCCACCTTTAAGTATACCGATCGACTTAGATTCACCCGCTGAGTCGTTTTAACGATGTCTGTCTGTCCGTCTGAGCTTGCTCACAAAATACAGGTCGCAATTGTCGTCCGATTGTCATGAAATTTATCAGAAGTAATTGTTTTTGGCTAGGGACCATCGGTATTGAATTTGAAGAAATCGGTTCAGATTTAGATATAGCCTCCATACAAATATCCCTCCAATTTACCCTTTTCCTGCTCTAGAATACACATTTTACATGGGATACTAATAAAATATTCAGGGTCACGTTATATTTGAACCAGAAATAGCTAATGTGAAAGTGGTCTTCATGGATGCATGTTTTCATATAGCCCCCATACAAATATACCTCCGATATACACTATTACTGCTCAAAAATGCACATTTTACGTCGGATCTTCATCAAATTTCCAACAACACGTTATATTTCAATTAGAAATACCTCCTGTGAAAGTTAACTGTATGGGTCCATGTTTTGATGTAGCCCCCATACAACTAGCGCCACAGTTTTCACTATTACCGCTGTAGAACCCACATCTTACATCGGATCTTGATCAAATTTGGCAGATTATGTTTTATTTCAACTAAGAATACCTACCAATTTACTCTTACACTCTAGAAACCACATTTTACATTAGAAGTTGATCAAATTTTGTAGATGAATACCTACCATGAAGTCAATTACATGGGTTCATGTTTTGGTATAGGCCCCATACAAGTGAGCCCCCAGATTACAATATTACCGCTGTAGAACCCACATTTTTACATCAGAAGTTGTATGAAAGTCAAGTATATGGGTCCTTACTTTGGTATAACCACCAATGCAAATGGGTCCCCTATTTACACTATGACCGCTCTAAAACCTATATCTTGTATTCGATCTTGATCAAATTTGCAGCTAACTATATAGACTCTTCTTATGGCGCAACCCCAATTGTTGTTACAGACCCCTACAAATATCCGTTCTATTTATTCTATTACCGCTGTAAAATTTGCATGTGTCATCACGTCTTGATCAAAATTTCCAGATATTTAATAATAGAATATCTACCATAACATTGGAACATATGGCGTTCAAATAGTCCCCATATATATATCCATTCAAGTTTAAACTTATCAAATTCTGTAGGACATGAGTTATTTCACATAGGAACCCCTATTGTTAAAGTGGACCATATGGGTCTATGTTTTCATATTGGATACATACAAATAGGTCCTTGTTCTGACATATACCCTACATAAATAGGACTCTCTTACGATTTTATACGTATTTTCCACATCAGTTCGACTTTAACCTTTCCATCCAGTAAGTAAATGTGGACCACAACGCATATCTTCATTCCGAATTGTTTAAAGATTTTAATCAATTTTGACACTGAATCAAATCCCATCTATACTAACACACCTGGGTTATTAATCAGGGAGGTGGTGTAGGGTATCACGTGGGTGCCCCGACCGACTTTAGGCTCTCCTTACTTGTTTTAAATATTCAAACCTAAAAAGTATTGTAACAGAAGTGATATCATATGTGGTAGATGACTACTTTGCCTTTGTGATGTAGTATTTACTCCTGGCATTTATGGGGCTGTGATTTTGGACGGACATATTTTTGTTTCTAATCAAATAATCCTCCAAGTTATGGCCTAGCATTTGAAAATACCAGCTCAGCTCACCTCTTGTATTATTTCTATATTTCATTTAAAATAAATATTTACTCACGCAGCTCGATGACATTTCAGAACTTATTTGGCCGCAATCTCATAAGTTCACTTAACCGCAGTCAGCGGTGTGTGTGTGTGAGTGTCAGTGTTTTTTGTTGCCTCCATGTAAATACAGACAAAACAACAAAGCTCTTCATCACTATCATCATCACTCACTGATATGTGTGATATGCGATGCCATTGATGGAAATCCCAGCGAGAAGAACACGTTTGCCCAGGTTTGGAGCATGAGAATAGCAGCATGTGTGCGTGTCTTCATTTGATTGTATTTCTCTTTTGAAATTGCTTATACGTTGTTTTTGTTTGTTTTAATTTCAGTTAAAGCGTGAAGAGTACTTAGCGTTGTTTGGTTGAACTTGTACCGAACGAAGCAACACCATGGTTGTGAGACTCAAGGTCCCCGCATTAATCTGATACGTGCCGTAACGAGGGTGGAAATATGAACGATACTTAAGGATGTTCATACCACTTTTCTGTGCAAAAACAAAAAAACAAATAAAAAGAGTTTCAGTCGGTTAAGCCGGCTTAAATATACCATAACCATGTGAAGTGTATAAATGATTTCATGACACCCTACACCACTCTGTGGAATAGGAGTTTTTAAGTCGAATTCATATGAAGAAATTCCCCCTGCAAACATTTATGAGAAGCGAAAATATTTTTATGATATTCTTTGTTTGCAGTAAACGAAGTGTTGTTATTGAAAATAACTATTTATAAGTGATGAAAAAAAAACATTTAAATAAGTTAGATATTCCAAACATAACTTGCAATTTTAAAGTAAATCAACGTTCCTTCACAACTGTAATTGCTAAATTATCAACAATTTCAAAGCAACGGAATTATGTTTACGACAAACGAACTAGAAACCCTCCGTAGAGTCGATGATTTTCAGGGCACCATAAAATTTAACCGAACATTCCCTATATTTCCTCTGAAAATTAAAATTTTTGTTTTTGGTGTTATAAACCATATACTAGGGCTAGAGAGTAATGGAGGGTAACATACAACTGGACCTTCTCTTTCCCCACTTGTATTTCTTCTCTTGCAATATGATCGATTATTTTCTTTGTTCGTCTCGCAGTTTCAAATTTGATACTATAGGGTGATTTTTTAAGAGCTTGATAACTTTTTTAAAAAAACAACGCATAAAATTTGCAAAATCTCATCGGTTCTTTATTTGAAACGTTAGATTGGTCCATGACATTTACTTTTTGAAGATAATTTCATTTAAATGTTGACCGCGGCTGCGTCTTAGGTGGTCCATCCGCTTAGTCCAATTTTGGCATTTCCACGTTTTTGAGTAACAGAGACCCAATTGGTGCGAACGGCGACGAATCGAAAATTGGTGGTCATCATTAACACTGGCCGATACAGCTGCGATATTTTCTTCAGTTCGCACTCTACGTAAGCGTGTTGGTGGTTTAATGTCCAACAATGTAAATTTGGTCCGAAATTTAGTCACAATAGCCCGAATAGCCGCTTCAGTGGGTCGATTAAACTGACCATAAAATGGAAGCGCGCAATGAACTTTCTTAACAGAGCACGCATTTTGATAATAAAATTCAATAATTTGCAAGCGTTGTTCGTTTGTAAGACGATTCATGATGAAATGTCAAAGCATACTGAGCATCTTTCTCTTTGACACCATGTCTGAAATCCCACGTGATCTGTCAAATACTAATGCATGAAAATCCTAACCTCAAAAAAATCACTCTTTATATATGTGCCAGTTAGAATGATAGTGGTCTACAGGGTGGCTGATGAATACTGCTACCATGCTATTTAATGCTGTTGTTAAAGGACTTATTCTTTACAGAACTGCATCGAAAGTGAATCCCTTTCAACACTGTGTGGTTTCAACAGGATGATGCGACTTTGTCACATAGCCAGGTCCTGCTATGAGAGAGAATTGCTGCGAAAGTTCCCCAAGAAGGTGATTTCTAGACACTCGACATTTCGTTGGCCCCCAAAGTCTCGTGACCTCACTGCACCTATCTTTTTCTTGTGGAGTTATTTCATCTGGAAGTTTACAAACCAAATCAAAAAAATGGATGATTTAAAGCAATGCATTCGAACAACAATTGAGACAATTCTTACTGCAACTCTGCAGGATGTAATGAATAATGAATTTTGCACATACGTCACCGGCTATCGTCATGTCATTTAAATTCTTTTATTTTTAAACCCGTTAAAAAGGTTTAATCAAAATGTATCGGTTGTCAAATGAACAAAGAAAAAGTAATTTACATGAATTAAACAAAAAGTTATTTTAGTTTCTTAATGTAGTGTCATTCATCAGCCCCCCTGTATCTATTATGAGATATGCATTAGGTTATGTTTGAGTCAATTGAAAAATATTTTTCCGAAGAAGTACAACATTTTTTGTTACAATATCGTACAACTATATTAAACTTTTATAAAAAAATCGACAACGTTGGATCCACTAGTGGCTATGAACCACTTTCTTGATGCCAAACTATTCTCAGATTTGGATATCATCTGTCATATAAATTTGGAGAAGACATTTTTTTCTAAAGCCATTTTATTCAAATTTTTCTGATTTTTTATTCTGATAAGTTTGTGACTGCAAACGTGGCTATGAACATACAAATAATATAAATAAAATGGTTCAAAAATGGAGCAGCATAACACCGAATGTTAAAATTCTCTCAAAGATTTTGTTTAAACATTTTTCTAGATTTAGATTTTCAAGACTAGCTACATATATGTTACAAGCGACATTGGTTCTTAATACACAAACAAAAATTCAGTCGGATCCGTAGGCTAGATCGCGAGAAAATCATAAATCAAAAATGTCATGTGTGAAAATCATTTTAGCCATATTTGCCGCGAAAATGAAAACCATGGCCTTTCCTTTTTGTAAAAAAATGGAAAAAGGGATAAAAATGGTACCAATCTGACGGACGAAGCTGGAATCTTTAAAACCGCTGTGTACATCCCAGAAAATGCGTTTTCTACACAACATTTCCAACATTTCATAAAAAACGTTATCGAGTTTACAATAAGTCTTATTTATATACTTGAGCATTAATGGCTATGTGCTTATTTCAAAATGCATAGTGATCAATTTTAAACGTGCAAAAGTGCCTATGAAAAGAAAGGAAGTGCCTATGAAAAGGAAATTTCGAAAAATTTAATCGTAGCAATTACTAATCCTCTTTAGATTAATCTCTAGAAGAATTATTTATAATTACTCTTAAAATTAAGGAGAAAATCAGTTTTTCGCTCTCCTGAAAAGTTGTGTTTTTGTTGATAGCCATATAATATAATATAGAATAAATACTTTATATATGTTTTTGGGGTTTTTTGTGAAGAGAGGAAATTAGAAGAATATCTTTGGATCGCGACATCAGATTTTAGCGAATCTAATTGAAAAGGACTCAAAAAATTAAAAATAAATATAATTCTTTGAATATCCTGAAAAACATATCTTAAACTTTTCTTGGATTTTCCACTGTTTTTAAAATTTGTGTTAATAAACTACTGAGAATATCATTCAGAATGATGATTTTTCACAGATTTTTTTTTTTGCAAAATAAAATCATAAAAAATAGAAGCCATCGTTTCAACACTTCAAAAAAAATAATCAATGTAGTCTGTTCGATAATCTAAATAAAGGAAATAATAGCAAAATTGTAAATGCCTTCAAAAAAAGGTATAGTACATTAAAATCGGTCAAGTATATCTGGAGTTTCAAGAGATATAATGAACACACCTTTTTTAAAAAATTTATATTTTCACAGTCAAATTGGTTATAACTCGTGAAAAAATACATTATTTTTATGAAAATACACAAACTTTCAAAACAATCGCAGCTATCGAGGTCAAAAATCGTACCGCTTGACATGGAATGACTCAAATGCACCTTTATTCGCTTTATAGAAAAGCAAATAATTGGAAATTTTCATCAAAATCGGAGGGAAGAGCCAAAATGTGTGAGTAATCGTTTCACATGAAATTACTCATTTCACACCCCTTATTATGAACTTAACTCATATTCCTACATATACAGGGTTTTCCAACAAGAGGTGTTATTTTGAATAACCCGGCATTTCTGTAGCTGTCACTTTTGAAGCTTTTATTCTTTGACATTTGACAGGTAGAAACTACGCCATTACTAACAAGTAAGGAAAGGCTAAAGTCGGGCGGGGCCGACTATATAATACCCTACATCACTCCCTGCGTATGTACCTCGCTTTGATTACTAAACCCAGGTATTTCATGGGAGCAATTTTATGTAGTTCATATAAATTATAC
The DNA here is from genome assembly GCA_947397865.1 of Polietes domitor. Classification (NCBI taxonomy): domain Eukaryota; kingdom Metazoa; phylum Arthropoda; class Insecta; order Diptera; family Muscidae; genus Polietes; species Polietes domitor. Next base: position 98,830,480 of record OX377621.1, on the reverse strand, counting down.
AGTTTACCATAAATTCATCTTTAGTCAAATTTAACGAAAATGGTAAATAAATTAATATTATTATTAAATTAATAAGGCAATTGATCCAATTATCCGACAGACAAATACAAATTATATAGTAGTAATAGGACCGACATTTCAAAAGGGGGCCTATAACAACATTCTGGGCCTGGTCTAAAACATGGGCCTATATATTTCTCATTCACGGTCTCATCCTTGTTGAAAAATATCATGATCTGCAAAATTTGATGAATATCCGATGTAAGATGTAGTTTCTAGAGCTGTAATAGATCACAATGGGCCCCATTTGGGTTATACCAAAGTATGGACATATGGGCATCTCCCAAACAATTCCCATTGCAATTCAATTCGGTAAAAAAGTGAAATCGGGAAGGATTTTTGAATCCTGTAAATGTATGTGTTTGACAAAAAATTTTAAATCGGAAAGGACATTTGCTTTCGCCATGTATGTTTATTGGTGAAATATAATATGTCAAGTTTGGCCAAAATCGGTTAAACATTCGGGAGCAACATTTGTATGTGGGCTATATCAAAATCTGAACCGATCTTACCCACTTTCACCATAGTTTTTTTAGTTGGATTATAAGATGTTGTGCCAATTTTAAAGAAAAACGGGTACAATATGTCGATTTTAGAGCGGAAAAAGTCAAATCGGGAGCGACATTTGTATGGGGGCAATATCTAAATCTGAACCGATTTCCTCCAAATTCAATACCGATGGTCCTTGGCCAGAAAAAATAACTTCTGCAAAGTTTTATGACAATCGGACAACAATTGCGACCTGTAGAGTACGAAGAAGCTTAGTTGGACAGCAGACGGACGGACGGACATCGTTAAATCGACTCAGCTGGTGATTCTAAGCCGATCGGTATACTTAAAGGTGGGTCTAGCTTGATTATTTCTTGGTGTTTCAAACATTTGGCGCGAAACTAACTTATAATACCCTAGTCCACGAAGTGGTGTAGGGTATAAAAATGAAACGATACACGCTTCCACAACGCATTGAAATTATTAAAATTCATGAATGAAAATGAACCGGAATTCAATCCAAAAATCATCTTGACTGATGAGGCCCATTTCCACCTCGGTGGCTACGTCAACAAGCAAAATTGTCGCATCTGGGGCTCGAAAGCCCAAGAGTTATTGTTGAGAAGCCTCTCCATCTTCATCGTGTGATTGTTTGGTGTGGTTTATGGGTCGGCGGGGTCATTGGAACTTACTTCTTCGAAAATGAGGTTGGATTAACAGTTACGGTTGGATTGGATTGCGCTATCAAGAGATGATTAATGATTTTTTATGGTCGGAATTGGATAGTATTGATCTGGACAACGTTTACTTTCAACATGACGGCGCTACGTGCCGCACAAGCAACGAAACCATTGCTCTTTTACGGGAAAAGTTTCCGGACCGCGTTATCTCTCGAAGAGGTGATCACAATTGAATACCGAGATCTTGTGATTTAACACCTTACGACTTCTTCCTTTGGGGCCACGTGAAAGATAAGGTCTACGCCAACAGCCCAGCGTCGATTCAATACCTCAAAGATAGAATTCGTGAGGCTATCGAGGACATAGGGCAGCAACTTTGCGATTTGGTTATGGAAAATTTCATGAAAAGGATATGGTCGTGGTGGCCATTTGGCTGATGTTGTTTTTATACCCTACACCACTTCGTGGTCTAGGGTATTATAAGTTAGTTTCGCGCCAAATGTTTGTAACACCAAGAAATAATCGAGCTAGACCCACCTTTAAGTATACCAATCGGCTTAGAATCACCAGCTGAGTTGATTTAACGATGTCTGTCTGTCCGTCCGTCCGTCCGTCCGTCTGCTGTCCATCTAAGCTTGTTCGCACTCTACAGGTCGCAATTGTTGTCCGATTGTCATGAAACTTGGCAGAAGTTATTTTTTCTGGCCAAGGACCATCGGTATTGAATTTGGAGGAAATCGGTTCAGATTTAGATATAGCTCCCATACAAATGTCGCTCCCGATTTGACATATTACACTTTAGAAACCACATATTGCACCCGATTTTCTTTACATTTGGTACAACATCTACATAATCCAACTAGAAACACCTATGCTGAAATTGGGTAAGATCGGTTCAGATTTAGATATAGCCCCCATACAAATGTCGCTCCCGATTTTACATTTTCCGCTCTAGAAACGACATATTGTACGCGATATTCTTTAAATTTGGCAGAACATCTTATAATTCAACTAGAAATACGTATGCAAAAATTGGGTAAGATCGGTTCAGATTTAGATATAGCCCCCATACAAATGTCGCTCCCGATTTTACATTTTCCGCTCTAGAAACGACATATTGTACGCGATATTCTTTAAATTTGGCAGAACATCTTATAATCCAACTAGAAACACGTATGCAAAAATTGGGTAAGATCGGTTCAGATTTAGATATAGCCCCCATACAAATGTCGCTCCCGATTTGACATTTTCCGTCCTAGAAACGACATATTGTACCCGATTTTTTTTTAAATTTTGCAGAACATCTTATAATCGTACTAGAAACAAGTATGCAAAAATTGGGTAAGATCGGTTCAGATTTAGATATAGCCCCCATACAAATATCGCTCCCGATTTGACCTTTTCCGCTCTAAAATCCACATATTGTACCCGTTTTTCTTTAAAATTGGCACAACATCTTATAATCCAACCTATGGTGAAAGTGGATAAGATCGGTTCAGATTTAGATATAGCCCCCATACAAATGTTGCTCCCGAATGTTTAACCGATTTTGGCCAAACTTTATATATTATATTTCACCAATAAACAGACATGGTGTCCTTTCCGATCGCAAGTAATCCTGATTATTTTTGATTACCTGTAATCGTAATCAATTACTAATCGTATAAAACTGAATGTAATCGTATTGTAATCATTACTTCTACTTAAAAAAAGTAATCTAATTACTAATGATTACGATTACTAATCATTACTTAACAGCTCTGTTATTAATCATATTCGTTAAATATGACTAAAGATTAATTTATAGTATAATTTATACTGTATAATTTATATGAACTACACAAAATTGTTCCCATGAAATAAATGGGTTTAGTAATCAAAGCGAGGTAAATACGCAGGGAGTGGTGTAGGGTATTATAGAGTCGGCCCCGCCCGACTTTAGCCTTTCCTTACTTGTAACATATATGTATTCAGTCACGAAAATCACTGTAATTCTTGAAAAATCCAAAATTCGCGGTTGTAATTGCTTATATTTTAACATTCGTCATTCAGGATTCTGAAACTTTTCTGACACAAATATTCCGAATGAAGTTAGCAATCATATGCTATAAAAATATTTTGGTGTTCTCAATATGATAAAAAGTTACGCGGATTTTTCTAATGATACGTTTCACAATTTTTGACTCTATTTATCCTATTTTAACCTGATAACTTGGGAACCAAAATAATATTAACCGCGAAATGTAGGAATTTTATAATGCGATATGCCCTTAATTCAGAAAAATGCTTTAAACAAAATCGTTGTAGCGAATTACAACCTTCGGTTAAATGCTGCTCCTTTTTATACCCTCCACCTCCAGGATGGGGGTATACTAAAGCACGCTAGCATCTAAACTAAAGGAGCTAGGAGGCCCAAATTTTGCATAAATACTTCTTATAGTCGTTGATCGGTTGGGATTAATTGGGCGAAATTTGCCAAAGGGAAAAATATTTCCCTCACAAGGACTGAAAACCCCATAATAACCCCATAAAAATCCTAAGCATTTTTTTCAATATGTCTGCTTGTACTTACTTGATATTGGATATGCGCATTCCCACGATAACTAAAACATGGACATAAAACGATTTTTATTTGTAGGGGGTGAAATGGGACAAAAAGGGATAAAAATGGTACCTATTAAAGGACAACAGCTCGAAACACGAAATTCGCTGTGTACATTCCTCTAATTGAGTAGATACATAATATGAAAGTACTTTTTCCAAATTCGTACTTTTAAGGGATAAAATGGCAATAGAGGGATAAAAATGGTACCAACCAACGGGCGAAAAATAAAAGTATTTTTCCAAATTCATACTTTCAAGGGATACAATGGGAACAGGGGAATAGTAGCACTTAAACGAATACAGCTAGAATGATGAAATTCGGTGCGTACATCCCTCTAATTGCGCAGACACGTAAAATAAAGAGATGCTAGATAGTCGTACTCTTTAGGGGGTAAAATTGGAAAAGGGGATAAAAATGGTACCAACCAAATGACCGCAGCTAGAATCATGCAATTTGGTGTATATAGTCCACTGACTGAAAAGACACGCAAAATAAAAAGATTTTTGCCAAATTCGTACTTTTAAGCAAAATTTGGTTGATTCATGAAGTTAAGTTATTTTACAATATGTACATGAGATACTAGATTTTCAAAATTTTAATTGAAATAGATTGGAAATACAACCAACTGTGGGAAGCCAATATTTATGATATTTAAGCTTTTTTGAAAATATAAATATAAGAATATTTATTTTTTGAATTGACTTGATGTATTATTTCTATATATATATATATATAGTGTGTACGTATTTTTAGCCTTCCAAATTTGTATTTTATATCTTTATTTTTTTAATCATGATGTTAGGTTATCTTGCACTTGAGAGATATTGGATTTTTTTGGAGATCGCTGTCTTATATTTACTTTTTGAATTGATTTGAAGTATTATTTCGATATATATATTATAAACGTATTGGTAGCCTTGACTTCACTTGAAATAATAAAAATATTATATTTATTTATAAAATTATTTTTTCAATATTTGTATTTGTTTTTGTTTGGCTATAATAAATAAATTATATATTCCTGTAATATTACTGCACTTCTACGAAAATCGACAGCCTCTGTGGAATGCAATCCATCCAGGGTATATAAAGTTCGGCCCGGCAGAACTTAACGCCGTTTTTACTTGTTTGAACTACATTATTTATATTATTTTCATAGCCACTTTTGCAGTCACAAACTAACGAGTGAATAGATAGCCAAATCAGAGTAAAATTTTGTTGTAATGAAAACAACAGAGGCTTTAAAATGAGACCACTTACTGGGAGCTTTAAAATCAGACGTTGACTATGGATTTTCTTATAATGTTAGTTAGTTTCGCGCCAAATGTTTGTAACACCAAGAAATAATCGAGCTAGACCCACCTTTAAGTATACCGATCGGCTTAGAATCACCAGCTGAGTCGATTTAACGATAGATATAGCCCCATACAAATGTCGCTCCCGATTTGACATTTTCCGCTCTAGAAACGACATATTGTACCCAATTTTCTTTAAATTTTGCATAACATCTTATAATCGAACTATAAACACGTATGCAAAAATTGGGTAAGATCGGTTCAGATTTATATATAGCCCCCATACAAATGTCGCTCCCGATTTGACATTTTCCGCTCTAGAAACGACATATTGTACCCGATTTTCTTTAAATTTTGCAGAACATCTTATAATCGAACTAGAAACACGTATGCAAAAATTGGGTAAGATCGGTTCAGATCTAGATATAGCCCCAAAACAAATGTCGCTCCCGATTTCACTTTTTCTGCTTTAGAAACCACATATTGTACCCGATTTTCTTTAAATTTGGCACAACATTTTATAATCGAACTAGAAACACCTATGCTGAAACTGGGTAAGATCGGATCAGATTTAGATATAGACCCAAACAAATTTCACTCCCTCCGCTCTAGAAACCACATATTGTACTCGATTTTCTTTAAAATTGGCACAACATCTTATAATCCAACCTATGGTGAAAGTGGGTAAGATCGGTTCAGATGTAGATATCGCACTCATACAAATGTTGCTCCCGAATGTTTAACCGATTTTGGCCAAACTTTACATATTATATTTCACCAATAAACATACATGGTGAAAGCGTCACAGGGTCACATCGTTCCAGGTTTCAATATACCCATATACAAATGTCCTTTCCGATTTAACATTTTTTGTCAAACACATACATGTGCAGGATGCAAAAATCCTTCCCGATTTCACTTTTTTACCGAATTGAATTGTAATGAGATAGAAAGTCTGTCCGTCTTTAGCCTTTCCTTACTTGTTTGAGAGCTGCACATATGTCCATACTTTGGTATAACCCAAATGGGCACCATACTGATCTATTACAGCTCGAGAAACTACATCTTACATCGGATCTTCATCAAATTTTGAAGATCATTGTATTTTTCAACCACGAATACCTACCGTGAATGAGAAATATATAGGTCCATGTTTTGGACCAGGCCCAAAATGTAGTTATAGGCCCCCTTTTGAAATGTCGGTCCGATTCATCCTATTACTACTGTATAATTTGTATTTGTCTATCGGATAATTGGATCAATTACCATATTATTAACCATATACGTTAAATATGACTAAAGATTAATTTATATGAACTACATAAAATTGCTCCCATGAAATAAATGGGTTTAGTAATCAAAGCGAGGTACATACGCAGGGAGTGGTGTAGGGTATTATATAGTCGGCCCCGCCCGACTTTAGCCTTTCCTTACTTGTTATACCCTATACCACTTCGTGGGCTAGGGTATTATAAGTTAGTTTCGAGCCAAATGTTTGTAACACCAAGAAATAATCGAGCTAGACCCACCTTTAAGTATACCGATCGGCTTAGAATCACCAGCTGAGTCGATTTAACGATGTCTCTCTGTCCGTCCGTCTGTCCGACTGGTGCCCATCTAAGCTTGTTCGCACTCTACAGGTCGCAATTGTTGTCCGATTGTCATGAAACTTGGCAGAAGTTATTTTTTCTGGACAAGGACCATCGCTATTGAATTTGGAGGAAATCGGTTCATATTTAGATATAGCCCCCATACAAATGTCACTCCCGATTTGACATTTTCCGCTCTAGAAACCACATCTTGTACCCGATTTTCTTTAAAATGGATACAACATTTTATAATCGAACTAGAAACACCTATGCTGAAAGTGGGTAAGATCGGTTCAGATTTAGATATAGCCCCCATACAAATGTCGCTCCCGATTTCACTTTTTCCGCTTTAGAAACCACATATTGTACCCGATTTTCTTTAAAATTGACACAACATTTTATAATCGAACTAGAAACACCTACGCTGAAAGTGGGTAAGATCGGCTCAGATTTAGATATAGCCCCCATACACATGTCGCTCCCGATTTTGCTCTTTCCGCTTTAGAAACCACATATTGTACCCGATTTTCTTTAAAATTGGCACAACATCTAAAAATCCAACTAAAAAAATCCTATGGATCTTGATCAATTTTACCATACCATGTTATATTTACTTTACTCGGAATATCTGCTGGAAAATTGGATCAATTACTTTATTATTAACCATAATCATTAAATTTGACTAAAGATGAATTGATAGTAACTGTATAATTTATATGAACTACATAAAATTGCTCCCATGGAATACCTGGGATTAGTAATCAAAGCGATGTATATATGCAGGGAGTGGTGTAGGGTATTATATAGTCGGCCCCGTCCGACTTTAGCCTTTCCTTACTTGTTATACCCTACACCACTTCGTGGACTAGTGTATTATAAGTTAGTTTCGCGCCAAATGTTTGTAACACCAAGAAATAATTGAGCTAGACCCACCTTTAAGTATACGGGTCGGCTTAGAATCACCAGCTGAATCGATTTAACGATGTCTGTCTGTCCGTCTGTCCGTCCGTCTGCTGTCCATATAAGCTTGTTCGCACTCTACAGGTCGCAATTGTTGCCCTATTGCCATGAAATTTAGCAGAAGTTACTTTTTTTGGCCAAGGACGATTGGTATTGAATTTGGAAAAAATCGGTTCAGATTTAGATATAGCCCCCATACAAATGTCACTCCCGATTTGTCTTTTTCCGCCCTATAAAGCACATATAGTACCCGATTTTCTTCAAATTTTGCATAACACCTCATAATCTAACTAGAAATATCTACGGTGAAAGTGGGTATGATCGGTTCAGATTTAGATATAGCCCCCATACAAATGTCGCTCCCGATTTCACTTTTTCCGCTCTAAAATCCACAAATTGTACCCGATTTTCCTGAAAACCTGGCACAACATCTTATAATCGAACTAGAAACACATATGCTGAAAGTGGGTAAGATCGGTTCATATTTAGCTATATCACCCATACAAATGTCGCTCCCGATTTGACGTTTTCCGCTTTAGAAGCCGCATATTGTTCCCGATTTTCTTTAAAATTGGCACAACATCTTATAATCGAACTAGAAGCACCTATGCTGAAAGTGGGTAAGATCGGTTCAGATATAGCCCCCATACAAATGTTGCTCCCGATTTTACTTCTTCCGCTTTAGAAACCGCATATTGTTCCAGATTTTCTTTAAAATTGGCACAACATTTTATAATCGAACTAGAAGCACCTATGCTGAAAGTGGGTAAGATCGGTTCAGATTTAGATATAGCCTCCATACAAATATTCCTATAATTTACCATATCACTGTTCTAGAATACACATTTTACATGGGATCATGACCAATTTTTCAGGATCGTGTTATATTTTAACTAGAAACAGCTCATGGGAAAGTGGATCACATGGGGCTATGTTTTGATATAGCCCCCATACAAATGTACCTCCGATTTACAATATTACCGCTCTAAAATGTACATTTTACATCGGTTCTTGATTAATTTTTCCACATAATGTTATATTTAGACAAGAACCACCTATTTTGAAAGCCAGCTATATAGGTTAAAGTTTTGGTATAGCCCCCACACAAATCGGCCCCCATTTTACACTATTAGCGCTCTAGAACCCACATCTTACATTGGATATTGATAACATTTTGCAGACCATGTTATATTTCAATAAAGAATACCTACTTTGAATGTGATCTATAAAGGTCCACTATTAAATGTAGCGCCCTTACAAATGGGCCCCCATTTTTATTATTACCTCTCTAGGACCCACATTTTACATCAGAAGTTTTTCAAAGTTTGCAGTTTATATCATATTTCAACTAATATTACATACTATGAAAGTCTAATATATATGTCCATATTTTGGTATAACCCCCATACAAATTGGGCCCCCATTCTACTCTAATATAGCTCTAGAACCCTTATGGATCTTTATACAATTTTGCATATCATGTTATATTTCAACTAAGAATACCTACTTTGAATGTGATCTATATGGAACCACTTTTAATGTAGCGCCCTTACAATTGGGCCCCATTTTTATTGTTACTCCTTTTACATCGGAAGTTTTTCAAATTTTGCAGATTATATTATATTTCAACTAAGAATATATACTATGAAAGTCAGATATATGTGTCCATACTTTGGTAATAGTGTAGAATGGAGGTTATTCTACACTATTACAGCTTTAGAAACTACAACTTACATCGGATCTTGATCAAATTTTTCAGATCATGATATATTCCCACTAGGAATACCTACCGTGAATAAGAACTGTATAGGCCCATGTTTTAGCACATGCCTTTATATGAACTTCATAAAATTGATCGCTTTAGTAATAAAAGCGATGTATATACGCAGGGAGTGGTGTAGGGTATTATATAGTCGGCCCCGCCCGACTTTAGCCCTTCCGTACTTGTTCATTATTATGAAATAAACATCCGCTCATTTATCTCAAAAAATGTCATTTTTCTTTGAATACCAAAATACCGCATATGGGCGTGGGCGTAGAAATTAACTGGTTGTTTTGACATAAAAGCAATCACAGCCTATGCTACATTTTGACATTTGAACAATTTTGAAACAAAAAATGTATCTTAAGGCTAACAGAAAAAATGCACATCTTTCATTATAATTACCATAAAGAACCTTTGCAACTGGATATTTTGAAAACATGCGGAGCATGCAATTTCACACCCACGTTGACGTGCGCGTCCTATTCTACAATTCCCAAGGGTTATAATACGATATGCATGGTCGATTTATTATTCTTGAACAGCGAGACGTATTGTCAAGTTTCAGAACAAAACACAAACTGTGTAAATACTGTTTTTATTTCGACTGAAATGAAAATCAACAAGAGTGCGACATAAACAAATTCAAAATAGCAACTGCTGATAGGTATGATTGTTTTTCCCTGGAATTTTCCTCATAGTATTGTTTTATTTACTCTAGAAAAAATATTGGGTAAATGTATGTATATTTTCGATGATGGTTTTGTAATTCTGTTTAAAGTTGTTGCAAACAGATGTGATTCAAATGCGAGTATTCTTTACTTTCAATAATTGTGGAAAATGGAAAAAAGTATAGGCAATATCTGTCCAAATGAATTTAGGAATTTATTCAAACTTGACACATAGTAATATTTATACAAAACTTAGTTTAAGTTAGTAGATGGGCGAGACTGACACACTCCTTCGCAAACTTTGTCCATATTTTTCTGTTAAATATTAAAATCATTGATAACTACCACAAGGATACTCGGAATATATTATGTTTTGATAAAAGGTAATGCAAAAACATTTGGAAATATTGGTCCATATACAACCGCTTATATGTACGATTAAAGCTAATTATGATGATTACCAATGTTTCAAATTTTACTTTCACCTAGGAAGAGTCCCCAAAAATTTGAGAAAAAATTATTTTTTTGTAAAAAACTCATAAAAAATATTTTGTTCTATTTTCTAATGGCTGACAGGATATTTAAGGATAACTGTAGAAGATACGACACTCTATGTAGACGCAAAAACTATGACTTTATTATTATACCATCCACCTCCAGGATGGGGAATACTGACTTTGTTATTCCGTTTGTAACACCTTGAGTATATATAGTCTATAAAGTATATATATAGTCTTGATCGTTATAAAATCAGTCCGTCTGTTGAAAGCACGCTAGCATCTAAACAAAAGGAGCTAGGACGTCCAAAATTTCCATAAATGCGTCTTATAGTCGTAGATCGGTTGGAATTGCAACTGGGCGAAATCGGCCCACAGGGAAATTTTTTTCCCTCATAAGGACTAAAAACCCATAATAACCCCAAATACTTTAGAGTATTTAAGCACATTTTTTCAATATTTCTGCTTTTACTTACTTGATATTTGGTAAGCGCATTCCCCCTATAACAAAAACGGTTACTATAAAGTGATTTTTATTCGTACTTTTTACTTTTACGGCAAAAATTGGTTGATTCATGAAGTTAGGTTATTTTGCACTATGTACGTGAGATAATGGATTTGCAAAATTTGTACTTTTGGAATTAAAATATAATGGAAATACAACAAACTATATCCTAACTATCCACTAATATTTATGGTATTCAAGCTTTTTGAAAATATAAATATAAGAATATTTTGTTTTTGAATTGACTTGAAGTATTATTTATTTACGTAAACGAATCTAAATCCTTATAAGCGTGGTTTGAAATAATAAAAATATTATATTTATCTATAAAATTATTTTTTCGATATTTTTATTTGTTTTGGTTTGGCTATATTAAAAATATTGAAATTTTCTGTAATGTTACTACACTTCTACGAAAATCGACAGCCTCTGTGGATGGTGCATAAAGTTCGGCCCGGCCGAACTTAACGCCTATTTACTTGTTTTTTATAAATTATGCTTGAATTTGTTTTGCAATAGCTGAATAGCTTTGTCACGAACCTTGAAACTACCTTACAAACTAGGTACACTGCCTTATAATCGGTTAAGTATTTCAGGAGTTACAGGAGATTGAATGAACACACTTTTTTAATCGTAACACTATTAAATTGGTCATAACTCATGAAAAAATATATAATTTTTTTCCAAAAATATGTATAAAATATTTTTATAGAAAGAATACATACAAAAAGTTTGGAAACAATCAGAGCTATCGAGGTCAAAAACCGTACCGCTTGACAGTACCAGCTCTAGCAGTGCTGCTTCGCACGCTAAAAACCCAATTATTTGTTATTAGTTTTTTCGTCTCTGTTTTTGGCTAGTATTTACTTATTTTCTCTTGGTGGATATATTTCACGATTCTAGCTACAATACTTTAGTTTGTACCATTTTTATCCCCCTCACACCTTATAAGAACAAATTTCGATTTTGATGGCGCTTCTACACGGTCAGAGGAATTTAAGTACTAAATTTCACGATTCTAGCTGTAGTACTAAAGTTGGTACCATTTTATCCCTTTTTGTCCCGCTCGCTCCTTAAAAGTAAACATTTCGAAAAATCCATTCATGTTGCAAGTCTACGTTGTCAGAGGAATTTATACACCAAGTTGGACGACTACAGCTGCAATATTTTAGTTGGTACTATTTTTATACCGATCTCCCTTCATAAGTACAAATTTCGACAAACTCATTTAGATTTGCGCTTCTACGTTGCCAGAGGAATTTACACTCCAAATTTCACGACTATAGCTGCAATACTTTAGTTGGTAACATTTTTATCCCTTTTGGTCCCGCTCACCCCATACAGGTACAAATATCAAAAATATCCATTTAGATTACTCTTCTACGCTATCAAAGGAATTTACTCACCAAATTTCGCTACTATTGCTGCAATACTTTTGTTGGTACCATTTTGTACCTCGCTACGCATAAAAGTAAAAATTTTGAAAGATCCAATTTTAATGCGTTTATTTATACATGGCCATTGGAATTTACATACCATATACATATCACGAGACTAGCTATAATACTTTTATTGGTACCATTTGTATCCCCTTTTGTCACGCTCGCCCCTTATATTTTTTTTTTTTTTGAAAAATCCATGTCCGTTCGCCCCTTAAAACTACCAATTTCGAAAAATCCATTTATGGGAAATGTACAAACCGATTTTCACGAAGCTGCAATACTTAAATTGGTACCATTTTGATCCCTTTTTGTCTCTTTCCTCCCTTAAGAGTAAAAATTTCGAAAAATCCCTGCTTGTAGCTCGTCTGCATTGTCGTTGCATGGAACACACAGAATTTCATGTTTCTATCTACTGCCGTTTAGTCAGGACGAAGGTTCGTGTAATCCTTTCGTAAAACCCTTTCATATTCGACGTCTACGTGGTATTTGGGAACTACCTTAACACATCGAATTTTAAGACTCTAGCTGCAGCCATTTGGTTGGTACCAAATTCATCCCTTTATCTCACTTACCCACTAAAATATAGTTTTCCAAAAAAAAAATATTTTAACCCCTTGTTATAATGGATCTCAATTTTAATGTAGATTTTGGTTATAAACATAAAATATATTTTTCTGAACAATTTTGCAAATTTGTACTTTTAATGGGTAAAATGGGAATAGAGGGATAAAATGGTACCCAACAAACGCATTCCTCTGATTGCGTAGACACGTAAAATAAAAAAGGTTTTTCAAAATTCGTACTTTAAAGGAATACAATTAGAACAGAGGGATACAAACGGTTACAGCAACAGTGTTTTCCAACAACAGGTGTTATTTTGGTATTCAAAGAAAAATTCCATTTTTTTTGAGATAAATGATCGGATGTTTATTTCATAATGAAGAGGTAGGTATGCCGTTAATGACATAGTACAACACAAAAAAACAAGTAAGGAAAGGCTAAAGTCGGGCGGGGCCGACTATATAATACCCTACACCACTCCCTGCGTATGTACCTCGCTTTGATTACTAAACCCATTTATTTCATGGGAGCAATTTTATGTAGTTCATATAAATTAATCTTTAGTCATATTTAACGTATATGGTTAATAATATGGTAATTGATCCAATTATCCGATAGACAAATACAAATTATACAGTAGTAATAGGATGAATCGGACCGACATTTCAAAAGGGGGCCTATAACTACATTTTGGGCCTGGTCCAAAACATGGACCTATATATTTCTCATTCACGGTAGGTATTCGTGGTTGAAAAATACAATGATCTTCAAAATTTGATGAAGATCCGATGTAAGATGTAGTTTCTCGAGCTGTAATAGATCAGTATGGTGCCCATTTGGGTTATACCAAAGTATGGACATATGTGCAGCTCTCAAACAAGTAAGGAAAGGCTAAAGACGGACAGACTTTCTATCTCATTACAATTCAATTCGGTAAAAAAGTGAAATCGGGAAGGATTTTTGCATCCTGCACATGTATGTGTTTGACAAAAAATGTTAAATCGGAAAGGACATTTGTATAGGGGTATATTGAAACCTGGAACGATGTGACCCTGTGACGCTTTCACCATGTATGTTTATTGGTGAAATATAATATGTAAAGTTTGGCCAAAATCGGTTAAACATTCGGGAGCAACATTTGTATGAGTGCGATATCTACATCTGAACCGATCTTACCCACTTTCACCATAGGTTGGATTATAAGATGTTGTGCCAATTTTAAAGAAAATCGAGTACAATATGTGGTTTCTAGAGCGGAGGGAGTGAAATTTGTTTGGGTCTATATCTAAATCTGATCCGATCTTACCCAGTTTCAGCATAGGTGTTTCTAGTTCGATTATAAAATGTTGTGCCAAATTTAAAGAAAATCGGGTACAATATGTGGTTTCTAAAGCAGAAAAAGTGAAATCGGGAGCGACATTTGTTTTGGGGCTATATCTAGATCTGAACCGATCTTACCCAATTTTTGCATACGTGTTTCTAGTTCGATTATAAGATGTTCTGCAAAATTTAAAGAAAATCGGGTACAATATGTCGTTTCTAGAGCGGAAAATGTCAAATCGGGAGCGACATTTGTATGGGGGCTATATATAAATCTGAACCGATCTTACCCAATTTTTGCATACGTGTTTATAGTTCGATTATAAGATGTTCTGCAAAATTTAAAGAAAATTGGGTACAATATGTCGTTTCTAGAGCGGAAAATGTCAAATCGGGAGCGACATTTGTATGGGGCTATATCTATCGTTAAATCGACTCAGCTGGTGATTCTAAGCCGATCGGTATACTTAAAGGTGGGTCTAGCTCGATTATTTCTTGGTGTTACAAACATTTGGCGCGAAACTAACTAACATTATAAGAAAATCCATAGTCAACGTCTGATTTTAAAGCTCCCAGTAAGTGGTCTCATTTTAAAGCCTCTGTTGTTTTCATTACAACAAAATTTTACTCTGATTTGGCTATCTATTCACTCGTTAGTTTGTGACTGCAAAAGTGGCTATGAAAATAATATAAATAATGTAGTTCAAACAAGTAAAAACGGCGTTAAGTTCTGCCGGGCCGAACTTTATATACCCTGGATGGATTGCATTCCACAGAGGCTGTCGATTTTCGTAGAAGTGCAGTAATATTACAGGAATATATAATTTATTTATTATAGCCAAACAAAAACAAATACAAATATTGAAAAAATAATTTTATAAAAAAATATAATATTTTTATTATTTCAAGTGAAGTCAAGGCTACCAATACGTTTATAATATATATATCGAAATAATACTTCAAATCAATTCAAAAAGTAAATATAAGACAGCGATCTCCAAAAAAATCCAATATCTCTCAAGTGCAAGATAACCTAACATCATGATTAAAAAAATAAAGATATAAAATACAAATTTGGAAGGCTAAAAATACGTACACACTATATATATATATATATAGAAATAATACATCAAGTCAATTCAAAAAATAAATATTCTTATATTTATATTTTCAAAAAAGCTTAAATATCATAAATATTGGCTTCCCACAGTTGGTTGTATTTCCAATCTATTTCAATTAAAATTTTGAAAATCTAGTATCTCATGTACATATTGTAAAATAACTTAACTTCATGAATCAACCAAATTTTGCCTTAAAAGTACGAATTTGGCAAAAATCTTTTTATTTTGCGTGTCTTTTCAGTCAGTGGACTATATACACCAAATTGCATGATTCTAGCTGCGGTCATTTGGTTGGTACCATTTTTATCCCCTTTTCCAATTTTACCCCCTAAAGAGTACGACTATCTAGCATCTCTTTATTTTACGTGTCTGCGCAATTAGAGGGATGTACGCACCGAATTTCATCATTCTAGCTGTATTCGTTTAAGTGCTACTATTCCCCTGTTCCCATTGTATCCCTTGAAAGTATGAATTTGGAAAAATACTTTTATTTTTCGCCCGTTGGTTGGTACCATTTTTATCCCTCTATTGCCATTTTATCCCTTAAAAGTACGAATTTGGAAAAAGTACTTTCATATTATGTATCTACTCAATTAGAGGAATGTACACAGCGAATTTCGTGTTTCGAGCTGTTGTCCTTTAATAGGTACCATTTTTATCCCTTTTTGTCCCATTTCACCCCCTACAAATAAAAATCGTTTTATGTCCATGTTTTAGTTATCGTGGGAATGCGCATATCCAATATCAAGTAAGTACAAGCAGACATATTGAAAAAAATGCTTAGGATTTTTATGGGGTTATTATGGGGTTTTCAGTCCTTGTGAGGGAAATATTTTTCCCTTTGGCAAATTTCGCCCAATTAATCCCAACCGATCAACGACTATAAGAAGTATTTATGCAAAATTTGGGCCTCCTAGCTCCTTTAGTTTAGATGCTAGCGTGCTTTAGTATACCCCCATCCTGGAGGTGGAGGGTATAAAAAGGAGCAGCATTTAACCGAAGGTTGTAATTCGCTACAACGATTTTGTTTAAAGCATTTTTCTGAATTAAGGGCATATCGCATTATAAAATTCCTACATTTCGCGGTTAATATTATTTTGGTTCCCAAGTTATCAGGTTAAAATAGGATAAATAGAGTCAAAAATTGTGAGACGTATCATTAGAAAAATCCGCGTAACTTTTTATCATATTGAGAACACCAAAATATTTTTATAGCATATGATTGCTAACTTCATTCGGAATATTTGTGTCAGAAAAGTTTCAGAATCCTGAATGACGAATGTTAAAATATAAGCAATTACAACCGCGAATTTTGGATTTTTCAAGAATTACAGTGATTTTCGTGACTGAATACATATATGTTACAAGTAAGGAAAGGCTAAAGTCGGGCGGGGCCGACTATATAATACCCTACACCACTCCCTGCGTATTTACCTCGCTTTGATTACTAAACATTTCATGGGAACAATTTTGTGTAGTTCATATAAATTATACAGTATAAATTATACTATAAATTAATCTTTAGTCATATTTAACGAATATGATTAATAACAGAGCTGTTAAGTAATGATTAGTAATCGTAATCATTAGTAATTAGATTACTTTTTTTTAAGTAGAAGTAATGATTACAATACGATTACATTCAGTTTTATACGATTAGTAATTGATTACGATTACAGGTAATCAAAAATAATCAGGATTACTTGCGATCGGAAAGGACACCATGTTTGTTTATTGGTGAAATATAATATATAAAGTTTGGCCAAAATCGGTTAAACATTCGGGAGCAACATTTGTATGGGGGCTATATCTAAATCTGAACCGATCTTATCCACTTTCACCATAGGTTGGATTATAAGATGTTGTGCCAATTTTAAAGAAAAACGGGTACAATATGTGGATTTTAGAGCGGAAAAGGTCAAATCGGGAGCGATATTTGTATGGGGGCTATATCTAAATCTGAACCGATCTTACCCAATTTTTGCATACTTGTTTCTAGTACGATTATAAGATGTTCTGCAAAATTTAAAAAAAATCGGGTACAATATGTCGTTTCTAGGACGGAAAATGTCAAATCGGGAGCGACATTTGTATGGGGGTTATATCTAAATCTGAACCGATCTTACCCAATTTTTGCATACGTGTTTCTAGTTGGATTATAAGATGTTCTGCCAAATTTAAAGAATATCGCGTACAATATGTCGTTTCTAGAGCGGAAAATGTAAAATCGGGAGCGACATTTGTATGGGGGCTATATCTAAATCTGAACCGATCTTACCCAATTTCAGCATAGGTGTTTCTAGTTGGATTATGTAGATGTTGTACCAAATGTAAAGAAAATCGGGTACAATATGTGGTTTCTAAAGTGTAATATGTCAAATCGGGAGCGACATTTGTATGGGAGCTATATCTAAATCTGAACCGATTTCCTCCAAATTCAATACCGATGGTCCTTGGCCAGAAAAAATAACTTCTGCCAAGTTTCATGACAATCGGACAACAATTGCGACCTGTAGAGTGCGAACAAGCTTAGATGGACAGCAGACGGACGGACAGACAGACATCGTTAAATCAACTCAGCTGGTGATTCTAAGCCGATTGGTATACTTAAAGGTGGGTCTAGCTCGATTATTTCTTGGTGTTACAAACATTTGGCGCGAAACTAACTTATAATACCCTAGACCACGAAGTGGTGTAGGGTATAACAAATACAGGGTTCTGACGAGGATGGATTCTGAAAGAGGAGGCTAAAAAATATACGTGTGTTTGCGTCTTTAGATCACATCGGAATTTCATTTTATAGACGATTAAAGTTTCCCAACTCTGGCCTCTTCTTGCAGCATATCGGTGTAGAAAACTATGTTTTCTTTACATACCCTCTATCCCCACTCGTTAAGGAGTCTCCCATACAAAAACAAGTAAGGAAAGGCTAAAGTCGGAAGGAGCCGACTATATGATACACTCCACTTGCTATCCTATTATAATTCAATTCTGTAAAAAAGTGAAATCGGGAAGGATTTTTGTATCCTGTAAATGTATGAGTTTGACAAAAACTTTTAAATCGGAAAGGACATCTGCATGGGGGTATAGTAAAACATGGAACGATGTGACCCGCATTCATTATATATGTTTATAGATGAATTATAATATGTAAAGTTTGGCCAAAATCGGTTAAACATTTGGGAGCAAAATTTTTATATATATAAACAAGTTAGGAAAGGCTAAAGTCGGGCGGGGCCGACTATATGATACACTCCACTTTCTATCCGAATACAATTCAATTCGGTAATAAAGTGAAAACGGGAAGGATTTTTGTATCCTGTAAATGTATGTGTTTGACCAAAAATTTTAAATCGGAAAGAATATTTGTATGGGGGTATATTGAAACCTGGAACGAAATAGGTGAAATATAATATGTATAGTTTGGCCAAAATCGGTTAAACATTTGGGGCAAAATTTGTATTGGGGCTATATCTACATCTCAACCGACATTACCCACTTTCACAATATGTGTTTTTAGTTGAATTATAAAATGTTGTGACAAATTTAAAGAAAATCGGGTACATTATGTGGTTTCTAGAGCGGAAAATGTCAAATCGGGAGCGACTTTTGTATGGCGGCTATATCTAAATCTGATCCGATCTTCTCCATTTTCTGCACAGGTGTTTCTAGTTGGATTACAAGATGTTGTGCCAAATTTAAAGAAAATCGGGTACAATATGTGATTTCTATAGCGGAAAAAGTCAAATCGGAACCGACATTTGTATGTAAAGGGTGATTTTTTAAGAGCTTGATAACTTTTTTTTTAAAAAAAACGCATAAAATTTGCAAAATCTCATCGGTTCTTTATTTGAAACGTTAGATTGGTCCATGACATTTACTTTTTGAAGATAATTTCATTTAAATGTTGACCGCGGCTGCGTCTTAGGTGGTCCATCCGCTTAGTCCAATTTTGGCATTTCCACGTTTTTGAGTAACAGAAATTGGTGCGAACGGCGACGAATCGAAAATTGGTGGTCATCATTAACACTGGCCGATACAGCTGCGATATTTTCTTCAGTTCGCACTCTACGTAAGCGTGTTGGTGGTTTAATGTCCAACAATGTAAATTTGGTGCGAAATTTAGTCACAATAGCCCGAATAGCCGCTTCAGTGGGTCGATTAAACTGACCATAAAATGGAAGCGCGCAATGAACTTTCTTAACAGAGCACGCATTTTGATAATAAAATTCAATAATTTGCAAGCGTTGTTCGTTTGTAAGACGATTCATGATGAAATGTCAAAGCATACTGAGCATCTTTTTCTTTGACACCATGTCTGAAATCCCACGTGATCTGTCAAATACTAATGCATGAAAATCCTAACCTCAAAAAAATCACTCTTTATAATCTGAACCGATATGCTTCAGATTAAATAGCGTTCGTCCTTGAGCCACAAAACTTACTTGTGCCAATTTTTGTTAAGATCGGACATTAATTGCGACCTGTAATTTGATTACAACAATAGATGGACAGACACCTTCTATCCGAATACAATTCAACTCGGTAAAAAGTGAAAACGGGAAGAATTTTTGTATGTTCCCTAATCATAGGCTAATATGACCAGGTCCAATTTGTCAAATCGAAAAGAATATTTGTATCGGGGTACATCCAAACATGGAATAATGTAAATAACTTTCAAAATAAGTTCTTCCTGTTCAAATATAACGTGTTATGCGCACTTCAAAGAAATTCGGTGAAAATTCGTGGTTTCTGGGGCGGAAAAAGTCTATCTGGGAGCGAAATTTGTATTGGATCTATATGTTAATCTGTACCGATCTGACCCATTTTCACAATGGGTGTTTCTAGTTGAAATATAAGGTAGTTTGCCAAATTTGAAGACAATCTGGTACAATATGTCGTTTCTAGAGCGGAAAAAATCAAATCAAATTTGTATGGGAGCTATATATAAATCTGAACCGATCTGACCCATTTTTACCACAGGTGTTTCTAGTTGAACTATAAGATGTTTTGCCTATTTTGAAGAAAATCTGTTAAAATATGTGGTATCTAGAGTGAAAAGAGTCAAATCGGGAGTGAAATTCGTATAGGGGCTACATCTAAATCTGAACCGATTTTCTTCAAATTAAATAGCGTTCGTTCTTATCCCGATAAACTTCGTTGTGCAAAGTTTCATTTGGTTCTGTTTACAATTGCGACCTGTATCGTGATTACAAGAATAGATGGACGGACAGACAGACGGACGGACAGACAGACAGACAGACAGACGGACGGACATCGCTAAATCGATTCAAAAAGTGATTCTAAGTCGATCGGTATAATTAACAATGGGTCTATCGCTCTTCCTTTTGGGTGTTACAAACAAATGCACAAAGACATAATACTCTCGTGGAGTGTATAAAAATGGAACGATCTTGACTGAAGAGGCCCATTTCCACCTCGGTGGCTAGGTCAACAAGCAAAATTGTCGCATCTGGGGCTCGGAAAACCCAAGAGTTATTGTTGAGAGGCCTCTCCATCCTCATCGTGTAACTGTTTGGTGTGGTTTATGGTCCGGCGGGGTCATTGGACCTTACTTTTTCGAAAACGAGGTTGGATCAACAGTTACGGTGAATGGATTGCGCTATCGAGAGATAATTAATGAATTTTTATGGTCGGAGTTGGATGGTATTGATCTGGATAACGTTTACTTTCAACAAGACGGCGCTACGTGCCACACAAGCAACGAAACCATTGCTCTTTTACGGGTAACGTTTCAGGACCGTGTTATATCTCGAAGAGGTGAACACAATTGGCCACAGAGATCTTGTGATTTAACACCTAGCGACTTCTTCCTTTGGGGCCACGTGCGCCAACAGCCTAGCGTCGAGTCAAGACCTCAAAGTTAGAATTCGTGAGGCTATCGAGGATATAGGGCAGCCACTTTGCGATTTGGTTATGGAAAATTCCATGAAAAGGATATGGTCCTGTAAGCGTGGTCGTGGTGGCCATTTGATTGATGTTGTTTTTCATTATTAACGGCATACCTTCCTCTTTATTATGAAATAAACATCCGATCATGTATCTCAAAAAATGGCCAACCCTGTATTGTATCAAAAGATGAAATTTACTTACAGTGAGATTGAGCCATATAAATGAAATATATTCTGCTTATTCTGTTATTCCTAAACATTTTCAATTTACTTTTATTTGCCTAAGGTGGACTTGTTGACTTGTCTGGAATTAAGCGGGAACTCTGTAACGCAATCTGTGCAGATGTTACCTGTTTAGTCTCAATATGTCTCCAGTCTACAGACAGTTGTCAATACGATTGTCTTCATTCCTAAATGCCCAGCAGATTTTCGGTTATGACTTTAATCACTCTATACATGAACTGTCGCCATCTCGAGCGATATCCCCATAGATTGAAATCACTTTAAAAGTTTCTATTGCAATTTCCCCCCACTTATATTCATAATTTGCCCAGAGCATACAGTTTTGCAACCACGTCGACGATGTACGTGTCCTGTCCTCCAATTTCCAAAGCGTATTTATTCGGTGTTCATGCTCAATTTATTATTCGTGAACAAGAGCAGACGCATTGCCAAGTAAACAAAGCGAAACGAAACAAAACAAAACACCACTACCCACTATAAACGCTGTTTTGATTTTGATTGAAATGAAAATCAACAAGAAAGCGACATAAACAATTTCAAAAGAGCAATACAAACAAACAATCTTTAATAATAAAGGAGTCATATGCTGCTACGTATGGATGGATGGATGTATGTATGCATATCCTTGCTTCGAAACGACGACGAAGAGAGAGATTGTTTTTCGCCGGGATTTTCGTCATAAATTTGTCATTCCATAAATATTTTGTTTTTATTTGTATTTACGCAAAGTTCATGCGTTGGTTGGTACCAAAACGGTGGCACCAAAAGAATTGGATAAATTATTTTTTGGGATTTATGCCACATATGCTTGGAGTTTGAAGTCTCGTGTTCGGGGGTTTGGTGTACCAGCACATAACAATAATATTTATTTTAAAACAATGAAATTAAACGAAGGGTTTTTGTTTGGGCAAATAAAGTTTGTTTTTAAATGAAATACAAATAAACGTTATAGGTTGAGTTTTTTAAACCCTCCACTTCCAGGATGGGGGTATACCCAATTTGTCATTCCCTTTTTAACATCTTGAAATATCGACCTGATACCCTATAAAGTATATAAATTCTAAGGAGATCTATCCATGTTCGTTCGCTCGCATCTAAACGAAAGGAGCTAAGACGTCCAAATTTTCCATAAATGCGACTTATAGTCGTACATCGGTTGGGATTGAAACCGGGCGAAATCGGCCCAAAGGGAAAAAATTTTCCCTTACAAGGACTGAAAATACCCACAATAACCTCTAATATTTTAGAGTATTTAAGAATATTTTTTCAATATGTCTGCTTGTACTTACTTGATATTCGATGTGCGCATTACCCCCACCACAATGGGACAAAAAGGGATAAAATAATACCTATTAAACGACAACAGCTAGAACCACGTAATTCGGTGCGTACATTCCGCTAATCGAGTAGATATATAATATAAAAATATTTTTTCCAAATTCGTACTTTTAAGGGGGTAAAATGGTACCAACCAAACGCCTGCACCTAAAATAATGAAATTCGGTGTGTACATAACTCAAATTGCATAAATAGATTTTAGAAAGTCGTACTTTTAATGGGGTAGAATGGGAAAAGGATATAAAAATGGCACCAATCAAATCTATATATATAAAGGAGTTGCGTTACTGGCTGACTTATCATTGGCAAGTCCCCAGACCAAACAGCTGGGTAAGATGGGGTAAAATGGGATAAAAAGGGATAAACATCGAACCCTCGGCCTGATTAAACGGCAGTAACTAGAAACATGAAATTCGGTATGTTCCTTGCAATGACCATGCAGACGAGCGACAATAGGGATTTTTCAAAATGTATACTTTTAAGGGAGGAAAGTAACAAAAAGGGATAAAAATGGTACCAATTTAAGTATTGTAGCTATCGGTGAAAATCGGTATCTACATTTCTCTGACAACGTAGACTTGCAACATAAATTGATTTTTCGAAATTTGTACTTTAAAGGGGCGAGCGGGTCAAAAAGGGATACAAATGGTACCAACTAAAGTATTGCAGATAGAATCGTGAAATTTGATATGTAAATTCCTATGACCATGCAGAAGCGCAGTAAAATTGGATTATTCGAAATTTGTACTTCCTAGGGGGCTCGCGGGACAAAAAGGGATAAAAATGGTACCAACTAAAGTATTACAGCTAGAATCGTTAAATTTGATATATAAATTCCTTTGACCATGCAGAAGCGCAGTAAAGTTTAATTATTCGAAATTTGCACATTTTGAGGATGCGCGGTACAAAAAGGGATACAAATGTTACCAATTTAAGTATTGCAGCTATAGTCGTCTAATTTGGTGTGGAAATTCCTCTGACAACGTAGCAGCGCAATCTAAATGGATTTTTTCGAAATTTGTACTTATAAAGGGTGAGCGGGGCAAAATGGGATAAAAATAGTGCCAACTAAAGTTTGTAGCTGGAATCGTGAAATTCGGCGTGTACATTCCTCCGACCACGTAGGCGTGCAACATAAATGGATTTTTCGATATTTGTACTTGTAAGGGTGAGCAGGACAAAAAGGGATAAAAATGGTACCAACTACAGTATTATAGCTAGAATCGAGAAGATTGGTATGTAAATTCCTCTGATCATGTAGAAGCGCAGCAAAATTAGATTATTCAAAATTTTTACTTTTTAGGGGTTGTGCGTGGCAAAAAGGGATAATAATGGTACCATTTTTTTATCGAAATAGTGGTAGTATTGTACTATAGTAGTGAAATTTAGCTAACCCTTTCGTGCCCAATGTTGTGAGTTAGTCCTAATAATAATTTGCTGAAATAATAAATTTTATTTTTGTGCACATAGGTAACAAAGATTATTCAAAAAATAACCAACAAATTCGGTATCTTGGGTCTGCGTAGGAAGACGAAAGCTAAAGTGAAGTCTAAAATTTCAGTTGAGTGTCTTGTAATTAAAATTGTTTAGAATTTGTTCTTATTTTTATAGGTTTTCTTCGAGTGCAAGAACAACTCTATTTGTTATTCGAAGTGATACATAATAAAGATTTTTAAAATGAAGAAACAATTCAAAATATGATTTTTATTTAACCGATATCTGCAGTATAATTATTTTACGAAAAATCTTGTTACTCATGTCCTGTATGAATTAGAACTCTATATAAATTCTGGGATGAGAGGGTTAATAAATTTCTCTGACAACGTAGAAGCGCAAATCTAAATGAATTTAAAAAAAAATGGATAAAAATTGTACCAGCTGATGTAATGTAGATAGAATCGTGAATTTCGGGGTGTAAATTTCTCCGATCTCGTTGGCGTGTAACATAAATGGATTTTTCGAAATTTGTACTTATAAGGGTGAGCAGGACAAAAAGGGATAAAAATGGCACCAACTACAGTATTACAGTTAGAATCGTAGTAAAATTGAATTTTTCGAAATTTGTACCTTTTATGGGGTGCGCGGGACAAAAAGGGATAAAAATGGTGTACATCCCTTTAACGGAACGACAAGGGATAAACATGTTACCGAATAAAGCACATGATTTAGGAGAAGCAAAAACACATGTTACATACATGTTGAATTTTCAAAATGTGTACTTTTTGGGAAAGAGGTGCAAAAAGTTGTCGGCTGCATCTAGAAATATGAGATCGAGGATGTAATTTGTGGCTCAAAACTGGGTAGAAAATGATAAAAATTATGCATGCGAAGGGAGTTCAGCTAAAATAGTACACATCGACAAGCGCATTCTTTTGATTCTTAGCTATGAGTGCTAGCTATATTTTATCCATATCCACCAAAAGAAAATCAAATAAATAATATCCAAAAATAGAGGATAAAACTAATAACAAGTAACAGGCTTTTTCGCGTGAGAAGCAGCGGGTACTGCTAGTATAATATAAAGAATAAAATATGAGAAAATAAAAAGATTTTTCCAAAAAATGGTTGAATCACGAAGTTATCTTGTACTGTGTACGTGAGATAATGGATTTTCAAAATTTTTACTTTTGGAATTAAAATAGGATGGAAATACAACCGATTGTAGCAGTGCTATAGTGGGACAGTTATAGTGGTGGGAGCAAATTTTATAAAAATGTAGTTATACTACATTGAGTTATACGTAATGGGATCCCCATTACGGAATGGTGATAGAGGGTAGGTATGTTTGGGGAAAATGTTGGGGAGAGAGAAATTAATGGGATCCAGTCTTACATGTCTTCCCTCTAGGGGTGACTAGGGGGCTGTTTTGAGCCTTTCCTTCATTAAAAAAAATTATAAAAAATTTAACAAAATGTGTTGGACCACCTTAAGGGTATTGGGGCTGAAAAAGTATTGGGGGTTGATCATACATTTAACTGCACTAGCGGCCTCCTTGGGCCAGGAAGAGCGTTTAGAACATATTTTATAATAAATAATTGTTGTATGGGAGTCCCCCTAACGAGTGGTGGCAGGGGGTATGTGTGTTCGAAAAAACTGTTGGGAGGGAAAAATAATGGGGTCGATCTTACATTTAACTCATCTGGGGATGACACTGGTGATGTAATTTTGGGCTTTTTGTATATTTTTACACCTTTTCCCTAACCTTTGACCATCGTACATTTTTTGGCTCATTAATTGTTTTCCGAACCTCACACAATTAGGGATTCTAGCATATCAAAATCGAAAAGTCGTGCACTATGCCACCTCTATTGTAGCAACCTCTACTACCAAAATTTATGGTATTTAAGCTATTTTGAAGATTGCAGTCTTATATTTACTTTTTGAATTATTTCGTTATACATATATAGTAAAAAGATATTGGTAGCCTTGCCTGGTTTAGAATAATAAAAATATTATATTTATTTATAAAATATTTTTTTCAATATTTTTATTTGTTTTGGTTTGATATAAGATAAAAAAGATGTATTGATTTTTCTTATCGAATTGTATTGTTCTTTCTTAGGAATTCAAACCGCAATTTCTTTCCGTCCTCAGTACTACACTTTAGTACTGAATAAACTCACATAAAGTTGCCGTAGAAATGAAGAAATATTAAAATTGGCTTCAATTTCTCATGGGATGTGCCACGCCCTCTTATCCCATACTGCACTTGTTGCGCAACAACACATATTAATACTCAACGAACTCACGCAAAATTTTAAGGCTCTTATTGCAATAAATCTGATATAAGAAAATTGTTTAAATACCTGTGTATATAAGTATATATACATACTTATGTATTAGTATATTATACATTAAACCGGGTCGCAAAAAAGGTTGTGTTTTTTTTCGCAACAAAAATTAAACCGTGGTTTGTTTTATAAATACCCTTCAAATATTTCGACTATATCCTTAACCTTCACGTAGTTAGATCGATTTTACATTACCTTCAAAAATTCCGTTTTTCCCAAAATGCGATAAGATGGTGTCGTCTTTACATAGAAGTGCACTACCACATTAGGAAGTGTGATGCTTCATTGTTATAATATTAATAGTCCTATACTATATATAAATATTAATATAATTACTGGTCAGAAATCTTCGAAAATGTACTCTAAATATTATTAGGTGGAAACTATTAAGCCCGATTTCCCCATTTGCAATTACTTGATTCCATCTACAGCCTAAATGTCTGTACCTTTGTGATATTAAAAGTTCTAATATTGAAGATCCAATATGTTTCAAAGTGGAAAGTATACATCTAATTTCATGATTGTAGCTAAAGCCTTTTTATTGGTACCAGTTTCACTCCGTTTTCCATTTTGACCCTAAAAGTTCGAATTTAGATTTGTATCTCTTATTTTCCGCGTCTAGTGAATATCATGATTCTAAAGTGTGGTTAAATTGTAAGGGTCGATGTTGAATGTGAACCACACCGTTTAGGTGATTTTTTCTGCATTTCATTTGACATTACTCAATTTCACACTAACTCAAATAAAAATACATATCGTGCACCTCGTGATTTTTTCGGTCAATTTAATCGTACAAATGTGCGTACAATCGGAAAAATCGTGCAAAAATTTGAGCAAACCGGGTCTGTAGGAGATGTGAAAACACCAGTACAGCTCGTACTGCAGAAAATATTGCTGCTGTTCGGGATAGTGTGGCTGAAGAGCCGTTCAACTCAACTCGTCGTCGTGTCCAACAATTGCACCTCTCACGCTCGTCGTTGATGAATATTATGCATAAAGACTTGCATTTACACACTTACAAGGTGCAATTGACTCGAGAACTAAAGCCTCTTGGTCATTCCCAACGTCGTCAATGGTCAGAATGGTGGCAAGAAATTGCAACAGTGGATGATCAATTTCCGAAAAAAATCATCTTCAGT
The DNA here is from genome assembly GCA_947397865.1 of Polietes domitor. Classification (NCBI taxonomy): domain Eukaryota; kingdom Metazoa; phylum Arthropoda; class Insecta; order Diptera; family Muscidae; genus Polietes; species Polietes domitor. The sequence goes on along the minus strand of OX377621.1, from coordinate 98,802,500 downwards.
GATGAGTCACATTTTCACCTCAGTGGATTCGTCAATAAGCAGAATGACCGCATTTGGGCGAATGATAATCCAAGAGTGATTGTCGAAAAACCAATGCACCCACAAAGAGTTACTGGTTGTTGCGGTTTATGGGCTGGCGGCATCATCGGCCGTTTTTTCCAAAATGAGGCCGGTCAGGCAGTTACTGTGAATGGTCTTCGATATCGTGAGATGATAACGAACTTTTTATGGCCCGAATTGGAAGATATGGATGCCGTCGATATGTGGTTTCAACAGGACGGTGCCACTTGCCACACAGCTAACGAAACAATGTCACGTGGTGGCGATGTCAATTGGCCGCCAAGATCATGTGATTTGAAAGAAAAGGTGTACGTCGCCAGCAACAATTCATGAGGTAAAGGAAGAGATAATTCGGCACATTAAGGGCATAGAATCTCAATTATGCCTCAGCGTAATCGAAAATTTGGACCATCGGATGGAGGTGTGCCGCCAAGTTCGGGTATAATTTGTATTTTATTCAAAATCAACATCGGCCCTTAAATTTTAACCAAGGTTTAGCTACAACCGTTTGATTGTAGCCAAATTTAATTAAGATCCTGATGCTACTAATATCGGAAGATCTCTTTATTATTCGAGTCACCGCAGCCATAGAAGTGTACACACCGAATTTCATTATTATAACTGTATATAAATAAAAGTTATTATTATTTATTTTAATTATACTTAATTGTGAGTGATGTCCAGTTTTTTATAATAATAAGTAATAATGACAACTGTAATGCAAACTAATTGTAAGTAGAATTAATACTGTGTTAGAACAAAAACATATTTGTAATTGAAAAAATTATTTGGTAGGATTTTCAAATAAACAGACCCCTGAAGAAGCTGGAAACAAGCCAGAGAAACGTTGGGTAAAAAATGAAATAAATTAGTTTCATTTCAATAAAAAGTTGACCAAATTAGCCCGTACAAAATTGAAGTTAATAAGAAAACAACATTGGTCATAACAAAATAACAATAAAAGTTCTTAAATTAGAGATCTGATCAAACTAAAGAGAAAAATTGGGATATCTCAATTTTTGGATTTTTGAATTATAAAGAGTGATTTTTTTGAGGTTAGGATTTTCATGCATTAGTATTTGACAGATCACGTGGGATTTCAGACATGGTGTCAAAGAGAAAGATGCTCAGTATGCTTTGACATTTCATCATGAATCGTCTTACAAACGAACAACGCTTGCAAATTATTGAATTTTATTATCAAAATGCGTGCTCTGTTAAGAAAGTTCATTGCGCGCTTCCATTTTATGGTCAGTTTAATCGACCCACTGAAGCGGCTATTCGGGCTATTGTGACTAAATTTCGCACCAAATTTACATTGTTGGACATTAAACCACCAACACGCTTACGTAGAGTGCGAACTGAAGAAAATATCGCAGCTGTATCGGCCAGTGTTAATGATGACCACCAATTTTCGATTCGTCGCCGTTCGCACCAATTGGGTCTCTGTTACTCAAAAACGTGGAAATGCCAAAATTGGACTAAGCGGATGGACCACCTAAGACGCAGCCGCGGTCAACATTTAAATGAAATTATCTTCAAAAAGTAAATGTCATGGACCAATCTAACGTTTCAAATAAAGAACCGATGAGATTTTGCAAATTTTATGCGTTTTTTTTTTTAAAAAAAGTTATCAAGCTCTTAAAAAATCACCCTTTACCACTACCATTCTAACTGGCACATATAGTAGAGGACTATTAAGAATGAGGCATCACAATTTTCCTAATATGGTACTGAAAATCAATGTTCTATTCTTCATAATATTTATGATTTTATCTTAACCTCAGTGAAAATTTTCATTAAAAAGTCGCCAAAGAAACGTTTCATAAAATGTATGAAACATGTTTCATAAAGCGCAAATCAATGAAAAGTGTCATAGAATTTATGAAATATTTCTTAGAAACTATGAAATGCAGTTCTTCATTCGAAGAACTTTTGTCATAAAAATTCATTATATTTCATAATATGATGTATGAAAATTTTCATAGATTTTATGAAGAAACTTCATTAATTTTATGAAATAGTTTCATAAATAGTAATAATGTATACTGATATTTTCAATAGAAACCGAAAAGCAGAAAAAGGTCTGACTCGTTGACTAACCAATCAACACACACCACCATTGCGAGAGTCTTTGCAATGAATATGTCTTTGACTTAAATCAGGGTTCATACTTACCCAGCAAAAACTTGGTAATGGCACCTCATTATTTTTAGCATTACCTAGTAATGACAGCACGATACCCCTTTCATTATTTTGAAGTATGAAATAATTACTTCCTTATAATGGTTTATATAAGTAGTTTGTTAGTAGGTTAAATTTCATAGAACTTCAGATTTTAAAAATTAATTTTCTACATTTTTGTGGTGAGTCAGAGAATAGTATAGCTGTAGTTGTAATAGAATAGCTGTAGTTGTCGCAGCTTAGTTATTCAGGCTTAAAGAAAAACAGACCTAAATTCTGTATTCAGATTGTTAACAAGTCGATACAAAATATATAATTTAATAAAAATGTTTTTTCACCACTTTTTAAGACCATTATTGATAATACATTATTTGGCTAGTTATTAATAATGACTTATTTTGTATCTTCCTGAGGCCACTTATTTTACAACTCGTTTAGAAGTACTTATTTATTAACTTTTCGTAAGCGTGCGTGGAAGTACTTATATTTATTTTTTTACATTCCCTTTATAAAAATAATTAGCAAAGGATCTGAAAAATAAGTAGTGAAGGTTTTTGGTTTTGCCAATGTAGTTGTAAGTTATAAAAGATTTCATAAAAACTATGAAATCTTTCATTATATTTATGAAGACATTTTATAACAAAAAAAGTTACCAAATTTATGAAAAACCTTTTATGAAATCGCTTCATAAATATTATGAAGGAAAAATCTTTCAGTGTAATCTGCCGGTAATACTGTGGAATGCACTCCGTATATTTAATGTTCGGCCCCAACAAACTTAACGCCTTTTTATTTGTTCTCATACTAACCGACCTGGCTTTATATACATAGGTATTTACGTACATGCCAACACATTTGATTAAGTGCCCTCAAGCAGGTGACTTACATTTTTAATATTATAGTAGATTTATCATATTGTGTGTGCGGAAATGTACTGAACATATGTTTACAAATTCGCAACAAACCGGAAGAAGATTGTGGCCTGTCAAATGATAATTATGATGAAAGTACGACAATGAAGTGAGGTGCACATAACAGCTGTATGATTACGATTAAGTAAATATTTTTTGCAGATCTTATAATAAAATTCCAATTAATATTTTAGATGTTATGTCATTAATTACTTTGTCAGTAACTTGGTAGTCACGTATGCTCGTCGTACACATGTACCCTCACTCTCGGAGAACATATGCATGGAAGTTATAAGGACTTAAATTTGACTTAGGCTAGGATAATTTGTGGGAAAGTTACTAGAAGGTTTGAGTCACATGGTCCCAGCTTCTACATTTAGAAAACAATTGTAACAAGTAAGAAGGCGTTAAGTTCGGCCGGGCCGAATCTTATATACCCTCCACCACGGAGTGCATTCCACAGTATTACCAGCAGATTAAAGGATGTCGACATAGAAGCACAGTACCATATTACGAAAATTGTGATATGTTTATGCACATTACTATATTTGATTACTATTTCAAACTATAATGTATACTTATGAGCACTGTTAAAAAACTACTTTATATAAATAAAATGCTGAAATTGTGAAAGTGAACATGCCTAATATTGGGCGATTGTCAGTCGCCATTAGAAAGAAGCATTTTCAGATACAGACAAAGTGATAAGAAAAGTATAAATTTTAAAGATATCCCCATTCGCCCCATTCTCTGCCCAAATGTACAAATTTCGAAAAAAAACCTTTTTCGAGTCTTCATAGTCAGAATGTATACACCGAATTTCATGATTTCAACTTCAGCGGTTTGGTAGGTCCCATTTTTATCCCTCTTTTTAATTATATCCCTTAAATGTACAAATCCCTCTATTTTACGTGTCTATGCAATTAGTGGGATGTGCACACCGAATTTCTTGATTCTAATAGTTGTCGTATCATTGATACCATATTTTATCCCTTTTTGTCCCATTTCGCCCACTAAAACTTTTATTTTCTTTGTGGTGCTTCCAAGCTACAAGAGGAATGTCCGCAACAAATTTTAACTGTATGAAAATAAGAAATTTAATTAATAAGCCTAGGCTACCAATATTTGTATACTTTGTATATATATAAAGGATATAATACTTCAATTCACAAATATAAATATAATATAAGTAGATATAAGGGAGCAATCATAAATACCCTAAATATTGGGGGATAGAGAGTGTATTTTCCGCTACAGTCGTTTGGTTGGCTGTATTTCGATCCTATTTTAATTTCAAAAGTATAAATTTTGAAAATACCTTATCTCTCACGTACGCAGTATAAGACAACTTCATGATTCTACCAATTTTTGTCGTAAGAGCAACAAAATAAAGTACGAATTTGGAAAAAAATATTTTACGTGGCTATGCAGTCAGAGGAATGTATACACCGAATTCCATGATTCTATCAGCGGCCATTTTGTTGGTTCCATTTTTATCCCCTTTTTCCAATGTTGCCCCCTCAAGAGTATGACTATCTAAAATCTCTTTATTTTACGTATCTACACAATTAGAGGGATGTACACACTGAATTTCATCATTCTACCTGTATTCGTTTAGTTTGTACTATTTCTATCCCCTTTTTCCATTTGAACCCCAAAAAGTACGAAAAGTTCTTTTATTTTACGTGTCTACGCAATCAGAGGAATGTGTATATCGAATTTCATTATTCTAGGTGCAGCCGTTAGGTTGGTACTATTTTTATCCCTCTATCCCCATTTAACCTCTTAAAAGTACGAATTTAGAATAAATACTTTTATATTATGTATCTACTCTATTAGAGGAATGTACACGCCAAATTTCGTGTTTCTATCTGTTGTCGTTTGATAGGTACCATTTTTATCCCTTTTTGTCCCATTTCGCCCCCTACAAATAAAAATCACTCTATGGTGCCCTTTTATGCTATAAAGGGAATGCGCATTGCAAATATCAAGTAAATACAAGCTAATATGTTCAAAAAACATGCTGAAATACTCTAAATATTAGGGGTATTTTCAGTCCTTGTGAGGGAAAATTTTTTTCCCTCTGGGCCGATTTCGTCCACTTTCAATCCCAACCGATCTACAACCATAAGACACATTTAGGAAAAATTTGAACCTCCTAGCTCATTTCGTTCGGCCGCTATCGTGCATTCAACAGACAGACAGACGGACATGGCTATATTATCTTAGAATTTTACCACAACCCAGAATATATATACTTTATGGGGTCTCCGATGAATATTTCAAGGTGTTACAAAGGGAATGACAAAGTGAATATACCCCCATCCTGGAAGTGGAGGGTATAAAAACATGATCAAATATCAAGTCATAGTGGATTCCAGGCACCATTATAAAAGCTGTGAAGAATTTTCTTTTACCTAGGATATAGACAATTGTGTGGATTTGGTCCAAACATACTTAGGGACTTAGGTCACTCCTTCAATGCATTACACATTTTTTCTGTTACATCCTACTTTGTAGAGTGAGGGTATAAACTCTGTATTTTTGTTGGAGGTAAGAAATTTTAAAATTTTGTATTAAACGGAATCTGAAACACAATGATTTTAGAAAGCATCCTGTTAATCTTGTCCTGCATAAATTTAAAACCCAAAACTCATTAGAAATCATATTTAGACTAACGTGACCATCACTTATTGGGCAAAAAGCGGGATTTATGAATTCAAGAAACGGGATTTGGAGGGATTTTGTACAAAAAGCGGGAACGCGGTGTTTAGAATATTTATGACTGGCTGAATTTACTGGCGTGCAAAACAAACAGAGATATTTTCCAAATTCTTACTTTTAGATTCACAGGAAAAGGAGGCAGATGGTACCAATCAAACGGTTCTATCTGTAATCATGAACTTCAGGCTCCGCTGTTTATATGGACTGTTAGAATTGTAAATTGTTAAAATTGGTCACAATAACGAAATAAATAAAAAATATTTTAAAGTTATTTAAATTTTTCCAATAGCTCAGCAATGAAACATCACAATTTATTTTAAACTGTAAACATCAGTTGGCGTGTAGGTTGACTTCTACGCAAAGTTAGTAAGTAATACTCCAAGCTGGTGGGTATATGAGATTAGGGGTAGCCGGACTTAACGCCCTTTTACTAGTTTTAATATTTCTTTCTTTATATTTTTTCATAATGTTGGGTGCGCTCTTAAAAATATAAAAAAGTTTTCACACGCTCAGAAAAATAGCATTGCTAAATCTAAGTAAAATCCATACTACAATTTAGTTCAACAATTTTACTCCAGCTCAGTAAAAATGTCCTTAAAAGTAGGAAAATTAACTAAGTATGAGTATAGTTTCCTTCTTCCAAAGGTCGTAAATTTACTTAAAAACATTTATTTGCATCTAATAAAAAATTCTTAAAATTGAGTAAATTCATAGTAGTGTGGAAGAATATCTCCAAGGTTTTAAGTAAGAACAAGCAAAAACGGAGTTAAGTTCGACCGGGCCGAACTTTATATACCCTCCACAATGGATTACATTCAACAGAGGCTGTCGTCGAAGTGCAGTAGTATTATAGGAAAATGTAAATTTTTTAATGTAGCCAAAACAAAACAAATACAAATATTGAAAAAATAATTTAATAAATAAATATAATATTTTTATTACTTCCAACCACGCTTATAAGGCACGGCTACAAATACGTTTACATATCGAAAGTCAATTCAAATAATAATAAAAATATTCTTATATTTATACTTTCAAAAAGCTTAAATACCATAAATATTGGTAGATAGTGGGTGCTACAGTTGGTTATATTTCCATTATATTTTAATTTAAAAAAATGAAAATCCATTATCTCACGTACATAGTGCAAAATAACCTAACGTCATGATTCAACCAATTTTTGCGTTAAAAGAAATAATTTGAAAGATTTTGCCACTTTTTATGGCAGAGGTATCATGAATCTTTTGAGAAATAATTCATTTTATCATTTTGTTAAATTGAACTTATTTTAAGTTCACTTAAAATAAGTTTAAGTTCACATTCTATGTCTTATTAATATATGTGTTAAATAATTCTATTGAACAACGCAGCACTATATTACATTTTATCAAATTACTATTAATAATCTTAAATGGTTTAGGTTGTTCAATGGGACAAGATGGGATAAAAATAGTACTTATCAAACGACAACATCTAGAAACATAAATCTACATTCATCTAATTGTGTAAAATTATAAATTTATAAAGGATAAAATGGGAACAGAAGGAAAATGGGAAATGATACCAACCAAGCGACTGTAGCCAGAATATTGAAATTCGTTGCTCTGATGAAATGATCTTGTAAAATAAATGAAATTTTTATATACATAATATAAAGGAGTACAAATAAAACAAGAAAGGAAAGGCTAAAGTCGGGCGGGGCGGGGGCTACGGCCTTTTGTTTGGTATCATTTTTATCCCCTTTTCCCCATTTTACGCCTGTAAAAGTAAGACTTTCGAAAATCTCTTTATTTTACGAGTCTATGCAATTAGAGGGTCGTACACAGCAAATTTCGTCATTCTGGCTGTAGCCGTTTAGTTTTTATCTATTTTTTATTTTTATCCCGCTACACCCATTATATCCCTTGAAAGTATGAAAAAACTTTTTGTTTTTCGTGTCTACGCAGTCAGAGGAACGCTTCTTCCATATTTCATGACTCTAGCTGCGGCAATTTGGTTGGTACAATTTCTATCCCTTTTTTCCATTTTAAATGTACGAATTTTGAAAAATTCCTTCAACCAATTTTTGCCGTAATAGTAAAAAAGTACGAATTTGGAAAAATCTTTTTATTTTATGTATACACCGAGTTTCATTATTCTAGTTACATCGTTTGGTTGGTACCATTTTTATCCCTCTATTACCATTTAACCCCTAAAAAGTACGAATTCGAAAAAAAATTCTACTCAATTAGAGGAATGTACACACCAAATGTCGTGTTTCTAGGTGTTGTCGTTTGATAGGTACCATTTTTATCCCTTTTTGACCCATTTGACCCCCTACAAATAAAAAGCACTTTATTGTGCGCGTTAATGAAATGAAGGGGAATGTACATGCCAAATATCTATTAACTATAAGCAGACATATTCAAAAAACATCCTGAAATACTCTAAATATTAGTGGTTATTTTCAGTCCATGCTAGGGAAAATGTTTCCCTCTGGGCCGATTTCGCCCATTTTCAATCCCAACCGATCTACAACTAAATATAAAACGTATTCATTGAAAATGCGGACTTTAAAACGTCCTTCGTTTAGATGCTAGAGTGCTTTCAACAGACGGACAGACAGACATGGCCAGATCGTCTTAAAATTCTATGGCGATCAATAATATATATACTTTACTAGCTGAACCCCCGCCCGCTTCGCCAGGCAAAAGAACAAACGGAAATTAAAATCAGGTTTTATATTGTTTTTCTTGTGATCGGTAATATATGTACCACTTATAATCAAGGTACTTCCCTGAGATACTAAAAGAATGGATATGTTCCATGGAGAATTTTGAAGAACAGAACTTTAGTTTGCGGCGAATAAAGGAAGAATTGTCAAAAATAAAATTGATTTTAGGTTGAATGTGATTCTCCTCCTTTCCATTACCAAAACAAAAAAATTTCTACGTAAGAAGAACTTACTGGAATACGGAATACCTGGAATTCGAATGTACAACATTCAAACACAAACTCAATCAAATTGTTCACTAATCAAACAACACACAAACTAAAAAATTAATATAATTTCCATTTGTTGACTTAAGTCGGCTTTTGACGAATGAATATTACCTTTTTTAACCTTTCTTTACTATTGTGCTAAAAATAGAAAACGTGTAATTTTACAACATTCTAATAAAAAATTCCCCATCTTTCAAATCCCGCCCATTTGTATATTGTATTGTATAAAGGGTGATTTTTTAAAAGCTATAGAAAAGTTTTTCAAAAAAAAACACAAAAAATTCAGAAAAATGTATGAAATCTTTATTTGAATCGATTGTACGGTCCATATAATTTAATGTTTGAAGATTATTTCATGCAAATGTTGACCTTGACTGCGCCTCAAATGGTCCATCCGCTTAGTCCAATTTTGGCATTTCCACGCTTTTGAGTAACAGAGGCCCAATTGCTGCGAACGGCGACGAATCGAAAATTGATGGTCATCATTAACACTGGCCGATACAGTTGGCTAGTCACAATAGCCCGAATAGCCGATTCAGTTGGTCGATTAAACTGACCACTGAAGCGCGCGAGGAACTCTCTTAACAGAGCACGCATTTTGATAATAAAATTTAATAATTTGCAAGCGTTGTTCGTTTGTAAGACGATTCATGGTTAAATTATAGACCAAACTGAAGATGTTTGACAGTGAAACAAAACACGAAACGTGCGTCAGCTGTTTAAACCAGTGTTGCCAAAAAGATAATAGCTAAAAAATCACCCTTTGTTATTTCTATATTATATTTGTATTAACTCACACAACAATATAGGAATCTTGGCGTCGAATATACTCTAAAACGGTTTTTAATTTCGAATGGGAAGGGTCACGGCCACTTTCCGCCCATCTTTGCACAACTATTTACACTGGATCTACTAACACAAATTTTCAGCACTCTAGGTGTTACAGAACTGACAATATATACGAACGTATGTGAGTTAGCACGTCCATTTTTCCAATACCGCCCATTTTTGGCACAACTAAGCAGGTTTCTGCTAGATGCACTCACACAAAATTTCAGTATTGTATCTTTCAGCACTCTAGGTGCCATAGAACTGACAATAGTCAATAATAGGTTTTACCTCCGTATGGGAGGTGCCACGCCCACTTTTCCAATACCGCCCATTTTTGACACAACTACCCATATTGACGCTAGATGCACCTACACAAAATTTCAACACTCTAGGTGTCCTAGAACTGACAATATTCAAAATTGGGTTTTAACTTCGTATGGGAGGTGCCACGCCCACTTTTCCAATACCGCCCATTTTTGGCACAATTACCCACATTGGCGCTAGATGCACCTACACAACATTTCAACACTCTAGGTGCCATAGAACTGACAATAGTCAATAATAGGTTTTAACTTCGTATGGGAGGTGCCACGCCCACTTTTCCAATACCGCCCATTTTTGGCACAATTACCCACATTGACGCTAGATGCACCTACACAAAATTTCAACACTCTAGGTGTCCTAGAACTGACAATATTCAAAATTGGGTTTTGACTTCGTATGGGAGGTGCCACGCCCACTTTTCCAATACCGCCCATTTTTGGTACAACTACGCACATTGATGCTAGATGGACTTACACAAAATTTAAGCACTCTAGGTGCCACAGAACTGACATTAGTCAATAATAGGTTTTAACTTCGTATGGGAGGTGCCACGCCCACTTTTCCAATACCACCCATTTTTGGCACAACTACCCACATTGACGCTAAATGCACCTACACAAAATTTCAGCACTCTAGGTGTCCTAGAACTGACAATATTCAAAATTCGGGTTTAACTTCGTATGGGAGGTGCCATGCCCACTTTTCCAATACCGCCCATTTTTGGCACAACTGTGCAGACTAACAATTAGTGAACTTTCACAAAAATTCAAGGCTCTAGCTCCAACAGTATTCCAAATATGCTAATTTATAAAAAACGACTAAAACCCCAATTTGTGTGGGAGGTGCCACGCCCACTGAAAATATCAAAAAATTATATAGCCTATTTTCACCACCGGTTCAGCATGAACATACTGTGAAAATTTCAAGAAGATCGGTCCAGTAGTTTAGGCTGCTATAAAGAACAAACAAACAAACAAACAAACAAACAAACACAGATTCATTTTTATATATATAGATAGGGTCTCAGGTCGATATTTCAAGGTCTTAAAACCGGTACGAAAAAAAAACTTGGTATACCCCCATCCTGGCAGTGGAGGTTATAAACTCTCACTTGTAGTTAGTTTCCATAACTAAACAAGTTTAAAGAATCTTTTTAAACTATTTAAAACCCACTCTAATGTAGACAGCTGAAACAAATCAAAGCAACTAACCAACCAACCATTGTTGTTTTTCCATAAACATTCGTAAAATGAAATTTCATCTTGTCTGCTATAACAAAAGGAAAAAAGTCCATTACTACTTTACTTTTTTTGGGCGGGTTGTTGGAAAGAGAATACTAAATCGAAAAGAATGAGCTATAGAGGGAATGTGCGAAAAAAACACATTTCGACAAAAGGTAAATAATAACAAAACGTTTTCATTTCCTCTAATATTTCCGGGAAATAATTATGTTTATTTCGCATTCTTTTTGATACCGAAATGCCATCTATCTTTGGCAATCAACTGAGAGTTGTTGGTATTTTAATTTCGTTTACATACATACATTTCATTTAATTTAATTTAGGGAATTATGTGGAAAATGCTGTAACAACACAGTACTGCAATTTTAAAATAAGTCAGTACATTTAAACCCGATGATATGCATGTGAAACTACAGGCAAAATAGAGTTTCTTTTTTAGTTTTTCATACCCTCGTCCTGTTGCCCCTTCACAAGACTACAAATTTCCAAAGGATACAATTTAAAAAAATATATATATACTTGTTCGCACCCCATGGTAACGGTATTACTGTCAAATTAAAGAGGAGAATATCTGTTAAAAATACTTCAAATATGATGCTTCCATCGGTAATGGTTAACTATTAACATCTATATCAACTTTACCCCTTTGTTTCTCTAGTTTATTCATATTTTGCTTTTAAGAGCCAAAATTTTGAGAGCCAAATGTTTGTTAATGCTAAACAAATACAGGTAAACGATTGAAATTTAAAGTATTTTTAGCACAAATTCTCTTCTTTGATTTGTCATTTATACCATTGCCATAGGTTGCGAATAGGAAATAAAAATAATTTTTGAAAGATTGTATCCTTTGGAACTTGGTAGTTCTTTTATGAGGCAACAGGATGATGGGGAAAATGATAAACTAAAAACGCCATTTTACTCTATTTCACCTATATTTTCAGAAGAATATCATTCGGTTCAAGTGTAATATGGACTGTCGAACAGTATATTGATACATATTTTTATATCCTCCACCTCCAGGAAGGGGACTTACTAACATTGTTATTCCGTTCGTAACACCTCGAAATATCAACCTGAGACCCTATAAAGTATATATGTTCTTGATCGTCATACAAATCTAAGACTCTCTAGCCACGTCCGTCTGTTGAAACCCCGCTAGCATCTAAACAAAATCCATAAATGCGTCTTATTGTGAAATCGTGAAATCGGTCCGAATGGAAAAATATTTCCCTCACAAGAACTGAAAATTCCCTAATAAACTCTAATATTTAAAGTATTTACTTTATATTGGGTATGCACATTCCCCCTAAAACAAAAAACGTGCTCCATAAAGGGTTTCTTATTCATAGGAGGCGAAATGGGGCAAAAAGGGATAAAAATGGTACCTATCAAATGACAACAGCTAGAAACAAGAAATCCTGTGTGTACATTGAGTAGATATATTACAGCAAAGTATTTTTTCAAAATTCGTTCTTTTAAGGGGTAAAATGGGAATAAAGGAATAACAAGTAAGGAAAGGCTAAAGTCGGGCGGGGCCGACGGCCCTACACCACTCCCTGCGTATGTACCTCGCTTTGATTACTAAACCGATTTATTTCATGGGAGCAATTTTATGTAGTTCATATAAATTATACAGTACAAATTTTACTATAAATTCATCTTTAGTCATATTTAACGAATATGGTTAATAATATGGTAATTGATCCAATTATCCGACAGACAAATACAAATTATGCAGTAGTAATAGGATGAATTGGACCGACATTTCAAAAGGGGGCCTATAACTACATTTTGGGCCTGGTCCAAAACATGGATCTATATATTTCTCATTCGCGGTAGGTATTCCTGGTTGAAAAATACCATGATCTGCAAAATTTGATAAAGATCCGATCTAAGATGTAGTTTCTAGAGCTGTAATAGATCAGAATGGGGCCCCATTTGGGTTATACCAAAGTATGGACATATGGGCATCTCCCAAACAAGTAACGCAAGGCTAAAGACGGACGGACTTTCTATCTCATTACAATTCAATTCGGTAAAAAACGATCGATCATATCCACTTTCAGCATAGGTGTTTCTAGTTAGATTATAAGATGTTGTGCCAAATTTAAAGAAAATCGGGTGCAAGATGTGGTTTCTAGAGCGGAGGGAGTGACATTTGTATGGGGGCTATATCTAAATCTGAACCGATCTTACCCAGTTTCATCATAGGTGTTTCTAGTTGAATTATAAAATGTTGTGCCAAATTTAAAGAAAATCGGGTACAATATGTGGTTTCTAAAGCGGAAAAAGTGAAATCGGGAGCGACATTATTGGGGCTATATATAAATCTGAACCGATCATACCCAATTTCTGCATAGGTGTTTCTAGTTGGATTATAAGATGTTGTGCCAATTTTAAAGAAAATCGGGTACAATATGTGGTTTCTAGAGCGGAAAATGTCAAATCGGGAGCGACATTTGTATGGGGGCTATATCTAAATCTGAACCGATCTTACCCAATTTTTGCATGCGTGTTTCTAGTTGGATTATAATATGTTCTGCAAAATTTAAAGAAAATCGGGTACAATATGTCGTTTCTAGAGCGGAAAATGTCAAATCGGGAGCGACATTTGTATGGGGGCTATATCTAAATCTGAACCGATCTTACCCAATTTTTGCATACGTGTTTCTAGTTGGATTATAAGATGTTCTGCAAAATTTAAAGAAAATCGGGTACAATATGTCGTTTCTAGAGCGGAAAATGTCAAATCGGGAGCGACATTTGTATGGGGGCTATATCTAAATCTGAACCGATCATATCCAATTTCTGCATAGGTGTTTCTAGTTGGATTATAAGATGTTGTGCCAATTTTAAAGAAAATCGGGTACAATATGTCGTTTCTAGAGCGGAAAATGTCAAATCGGGAGCGACATTTGTATGGGGGCTATATCTAAATCTGAACCGATCATACCCAATTTCTGCATAGGTGTTTCTAGTTGGATTATAAGATGTTGTGCCAATTTTAAAGGAAATCGGGTACAATATGTGGTTTCTAGAGCGGAAAATGTCAAATCGGGAGCGACATTTGTATGGGGACTATATCTAAATCTAAACCGATCTTACCCAATTTTTGCATACGTGTTTCTAGTTCGATTGTAAGATGTTCTACAAAATTTAAAGAAAATCGGGTACAATATGTGGTTTCTAAAGCGAAAAAAGTGAAATCGGGAGCTACATTTTAATGGGGGCTATATCTAAATCTGAACCGATTTCCTCCAAATTCAATACCGATGGTCTTTGGCCAGAAAAAATAACTTCTGCCAAGTTTCATGACAATCGGACAACAATTGCGACCTGTAGGGTGCGAACAAGCTTAGATGGACAGCAGACGGACGGACGGACTGACGGACAGACAGACATCGTTAAATCGACTCAGCTGGTGATTCTAAGCCGATCGGTATACTTAAAGGTGGGTCTAGCTCGATTATTTCTTGGTGTTACAAACATTTGGCGCGAAACTAACTTATAATACCCTAGACCACGAAGTGGTGTAGGGTATAACAAGTAAGGAAAGGCTAAAGTCGGCCGGGGCCGACTATATAATACCCTACACCACTCCCTGCGTATATACATCGCTTTTATTACTAAGCCCAGGTGTTTCATGGGAGCAATTTTATGTAGTTCATATAAATTATACAGTATAAACTCATCTTTAGTCATATTTAACGAATATGATAAATAATTGATCCAATTTTCCGGCAGACAAATACAAATTATACAGTAGTAATAGGATGAATCGGACCGACATTTGAAAGGAGGCCTACAACAACACCGGCTCAAAACATGGGCCTATATAGTTCTCATTCACTGTAGGTATTCATAGTTGAAATATATCATGATCCGATGTAAGACGTAGTTTCTAGAGATGTATTAGAGTAGAATGGGTTATTCCAAAGGGTGGACGCATATACTTGACTTTGTATTCTGAAATATAATATAATCTGCAAAATTTGAAAAAAATCCGATATAAAATTTACGTTCTTGAGGGGTAAAACTTAAAATGGGGCCATTTGTAAGGGCTCTACATTAAAAAGAGGTTCCATATAGATCACTTTCAAAGTAGTTATTCTTAGTTGAAATATGACATGATATGCAAAATTATATCGAGATCTAATGCACGATGTGGGTTCTAGAGATGTAATAGGGTGGAATGGGGGCCCAATTTGTATGGGGGTTATAGCAAAATATGGACCCATATATTTGACTTTCATAATATGTCTTCTTAGTTGAAATATATGAGGGCTATATCTAAATCTGAACCGATCTTACCCAATTTCACCATAGGTTTCTTGGATGGATTATAAAATGTTGTGCCAATTTTAAAGAAAATCGGGTACTATATGTGGTTTCTAAAGCGAAGAAAGTGAAATCGGGAGCGACATTTGTATGGGGGCTATATATAAATCTGAACCTATCTTACCCAATTTTTGCATACGTGTTTCTAGTTGGATTATAAGATGTTCTTCAAAATTTAAAGAAAATCGGGTACAATATGTCGTTTCTAGAAAATGTCAAATCGGGAGCGACATTTGTATGGGGGCTATATCTAAATCTGAACCGATCTTAACCAAGTTTTGCATACTAACTAAAATACATAATAATAAATTGCACAATAACTTATAATACCCTAGACCACGAAGTGGTGTAGGGTATAAAAATGGTACCGACCAAACGGCTGCATTTAGAATAATGAAATTTGGTGTATATATTGCTCTGATTTCGTAGACACGTAATATAAACGGATTTTTCGAAATTCGTACTTTTTGGTGCTAAAATGGAAAAAAGGTGATAAAAATTGTAACAACCAAATGGCCGCAGCTAGAGTCATAAAATTCGGAGTATACATTCCTCTGACTTCATAGACACGAATAATTGAAGGGGTTTTTCCAAATTCGTACTTTCAAGGGATACAAAGCGTACTTTTTGCTTTACGGCAAAAATTGCTTGAATCATTAAGTTAGGTTATTTTGCACTATGTACGTGAGATAATGGATACCCAAAATTAGTAGTTTGGGAATAAAAAAAGAAAGGTTGTATTTACAGCCAACTGTCGCAACCACTATCTACTAAGATTTATTGTATTTAAGCTTTTTTGGAAATATAAATATAAGAATATTTCTTCTTATACCCCCCACAATGGTATTATGTCCTTGTGCGCTTATTTGTAACACCAACCAATTAGACCCATCGTTTATTATACAGATCGGCTGAGAATCACTTTCTGTGTCGACTGAACAATGTCCGTATGTATGTCCATCTATTGTTGTAATCAAAGTACAGGTCGTAATTTTTGCCCGATCTTAACAAAAATTGGCACAAATATGTTTTGTGGATCAAGGACGAAAACTATTTAATTTGAGGCAAATCGGTTCAGATTTAGATATAGCCCCATACAAATGTCGCTCCAGATTTGAAATTTTCCGCTCTAGAAACAACATATTATCTACTAAAAACATAAATCTAACTAAAAGCACTAGTGGGGAAAGCGGGTAAGATCGGATAAGATTTAGATATAGTCCCAGTACAAATGACGCTCCCAAACAAAAATCTTATTATATTTTACCTACAAAAATGCATTGTGAAAGTGGGTCACAATGGTACATGATTAGGATCCATACAAAAATCATGGGGTAGAAAGTGGAGGGTATCATATAGTCTGCCCCGACCGACTTTAGCCTTTCCTTACTTGTTTAAATAGACTTTATTTATATTTTCTATAGTGTTAACGTATTGGCCTTACGAACGTACTTGCTAGATAATCGTGGTCTGAAATAATAAAAATATTATATATTGATTTATAAAATTATTTATTTTGATTTTTATACCTTACACCACTTCGTGGACTAGGGTATTATAAGTTAGTTTCGCGCCAAATGTTTGTAACACCAAGAAATAATTGAGCTAGTATACGGATCGGCTTAGAATCACCAGCTGAATCGATTTAACGATGCCTGTCTGTCATATTTCAATTATGAATACCTACTTTGAAAGTGATCTATATGGAACCACTTTTTAATGTGACAAATGGCCTCATTTTACTTTTTACCCTTTAAGAACGCAAATTTTACATCGTTTTTTTTTTCAAATTTTGCAGATTATGTTATATTTCAACTAAGAATGCTAAGTCAAATATATGTGTTCATACTTTGAAGAATTCTACTCTAATACAGCTCCAGAAACTACATCTTACATCGGGTCATATACCGTGAATGAGAAATATATATAGAATGTTCAAATTCGGTAATATTTT
This sequence comes from Polietes domitor, assembly GCA_947397865.1. Classification (NCBI taxonomy): domain Eukaryota; kingdom Metazoa; phylum Arthropoda; class Insecta; order Diptera; family Muscidae; genus Polietes; species Polietes domitor. Next base: position 98,784,951 of record OX377621.1, on the reverse strand, counting down.
TGGACATTGTTTTATTTGGTAACTTTACCACTTGTAAAGTTATTTAAATAGCATTTATTTAAAACAATGAGTAAAACGTCGGTTTATTTTTTAAAATCCGTAATTGACTGAGTTATTGATGTTTTTATTCAGTCATTCCAGTTTATATCTCTCATTGCAGTCCAAAAAATACATAATATTCGTCAAAACAGATAATACCAGTATCACAAAATGTTGGTGGTTTCTGGGAAATTTCAAATACAGATTTCTGTTCTTTTTAGTATACCGATCGGCTTAGCATCACCAGCTGAGTCGATCTAACGATGTCAGTCTGTCCGCCCGTCTGCCTTCCATCTAAAGCTTACAAGTCGCGGTTGTTGTCCGATTGCCATGAAATTTGGCAGAGGCAATTTTTTGGGCCAAAGAGATCGGTATTGAATTAGGAGAAAATTCTTCAGATTTAGATATAACTTCCATTCACATATCTCTATAATTTTTATAAGTTCGTTTTCCGCCAAATGTTTGCAACACCAAGAAAAAATCGATCTAGACGTACCTTTAAGTATACGGATCGGCTTATAATCACCAGCTGAATCGATTTAACGATGTCCGTCTGCTGCCCATCTAAGCTTTTTCGCACTCTACAGGTCGCAATTGTTGTCCGATTATCATGAAATTTGGCAGAAGTTACTTTTTTGGCCAAGGACAATTGGTATTGAATTTGGAGGAAATCGGTTCAGATTTAGATATAGCCTCCATACAAATATCTCTATAATTTACACTATTACTGCTCTAGAATACACATTTTACATGAGATCATGACATAATTTTCAGGATCGTGTAATATTTGAACTAGAAATAGCTAACGGGAAAGTGGACCACATGGGTCCATGTTTTGATATGGCCCCATACAAATGTACTTCCGATTTAAAATGCACATTTTACATCGGATCTTGATCAAATTTCACACACAATGTTACATATAGACTAGAAATATATTTTATGAAAGCCAGCTATATAGGTCAATATTTTGCCCATACAAATGGGCCCCCAGTTAACACTATTATCGCTCTAGAAGCCACGTCTTACATTGGATCTTTATACAATTTTGCAGATCATGTTATATTTCAACAAAGAATACCTACTTTTTAATGTAACCCCCATTTCTATTATTACTCCTCTAGTACCCACAATTTATAGCGGAAGTTTATCAAATTTTGCAGATTATATTATATTTCACTGAGAATACATCCTATGAAAGTCAAATATATGTGTCCATACTTTGGTATGACCCAAATGCGGCTCCATTCTACTCTATTGCACCTCTAGAAACTACATCCAATTACCTCTGTATAACCTTGATCAATTTTCATGTTATATTTACTTTACTCGGAATATCTGCCGGAAAAATACCATATTATTTACCATATTTGTTAAATTTGACTAAAGATGAATTTATCTATTATACTGTATAATTTATATGAACTTAATAAAATTGCTCCCATGTAACACCTGGATTCAGAAAAAATTGAACCCTATAGTGAGTTAAAATTAACTAATATCTAGGAAGTTTGAACTTGAACTAGTACATGCTATGAACTTGATTCTACTTCAATATTTCTCAAACCAAGTAAATATTTACTTAAACTGAGGATAATTGCAGTAAGTTTTTCCTCAAATCAAGTACATTTATACTAAATCTAAATAAAATTTTTCTGAAATTTTCATAAATCTAACTAAATTTTTCCTCAAATTGGAGTATGGATTTTCTTAAATTTTGTAATGAGTGTGTGTTTAGTAATCAAAACGAGGTATATACGCAGGGAGTGGTGTAGGTTATTATATAGTCGGTCCCGTCCGACTTTAGCCTTTCCTTACTCGTTTGTAAGTGTTTTGGTTTGGCTATATTAAAAACTTTTTATATTATATACTTTTCATGAAATTTTCCATAACCAAATCGCAAAGTGGCTGCCGTATGACCTCGATAGCCTCACGAATTCTATCTTTGAGGTCTTGAGTCGACGCTGGGCTGGCTGGCGTAGACCTTATCTTTCACGTGGCCCAAAGGAAGAAGTCGCACGGTTTTAAATCACAAGATCTCGGTGGCCAATTGTGACCACCTCTCCGATAACACGGTCCGGATACTTTTCCCGTAAAAGAGCAATGATTTAGTTGCTTGTGTGGCACGTAGCGCCGTCTAGTTGAAAGTAAACGTTGTCCGTATTGATACCATCCAACTCCGACCATTAAAGATCATTAATCATCTCTCGATAGCGCAATCCATTCACCGTAACTGTTGATCCAACATCATTTTCGAAAAAGTAAGATCCAATGACACCGCCGGACCATAAACCGCACCAAACAGTCACAAGATGAGGATGGAGAGGCTTCTTAACGATAACTCAGATGCGACAATTTTGCTTGTTGACGTAGCCACCGAGGTGGCCTCATCAGTCAATATGATTTTTCGATAGAATTCCGGATCATTTTCATTCATGAATTTTAATAATTTCAATGCGTTGTTGAAGCGTGTATCGTTCCATTTTAGTAATGGCTTGTCACATGTCAAAGAATAAAAGCTTCAAAAGTGACAGCTACCGAAATACCGGGTGATTCAAAATAACACCTCTTGTTGGAAACCCCTTATATAAAGTTCGACCGGCCGGACTTAACGTGTTTTTATTTGTTTTAAGTATTGAGCTGTAATCATTTCATGCAGATCGTTGTATAAGTTTCATTATTACGTATTATTCATTATTGTAGTTTTTTCTCGCGGATATACCAAGTACATTCCTCGAATATAAAATATTTACTATTTTAGGAAGCAGTCATTTTCTGCAAGTTGCCCAAAAGCTTTAACTCTACAATATCATGCGATTTTGCCTACCTTTGATTCTTAATCTTTATAATTCTATAGTCTAACATTAATCTTGATATTTGTTGTGTAGTTAACCAAAGGTCACATAGCAAGTATGCAATCAGCCAAAGTTAATTTTTAGTCGGTCACACCATAATACTATCATAGTATATCGTGATAATATTATCAATTTTATTATTTCGACATTAGCACTTTTTTCACTTTCGCCCAACATCCGTGTACTTGTATTTAGCCTTTCAGTTGTTCTGGTTTCCCTTGACCATGAACACATAAATTAATTTCCCCTGACATTGATTAATGAGAATGGAAATTTGCGTTAGCCATTAAAATATCTATACCCTAAAGGAGAAAATTTACAAAAATGTTGGGAAATAATTCAGGAAATATTTGTCTTTATTGCTGGCGCTACTTTCATGCATTATCATACAGTTTGCAATATTGGAGAAGTTGAACTTTAACTGGGTTTAATCGAGGCTGTTATTCTCTAAGAAAATATGTTCGTATCGAGAATATTATTACAACCTCCGTCTCCATCATTACGAGTAATATGCTACTAAAAATGCACGACAATAAAATGAATAAATCACTGTAGCAGGCATACATACATACATATTCGTATCGTAGCTCCTATATAAAAAAGAAATATAAATGTATTCCATAACAGCATCCAGGGGATGGCCAGATTGTATGGCAGCGTACTAAAAAATCTTTGCAACACAACAATTTGTTGCCATTAGGTCGTATAGATGTAGGTTTGTGTTTTGAATTCCTTTGTAATCGCAAAAAGTTCACTGCTAAACGAAAACAAGTAAAAAAGCGTTCTGTTCGGCCGGGCCAAATCTTATATACCCTCCACCATGGATTGTATAACAAAATACTCAGAAAGGTAGCAATGTTCAATGATATGCGGGTATTCATCAATCGGCGTTGGCGTAGAAAGTTTTTCCTTCATACGGGTTCAGACATACCTTACCACACAGTCAATTTCGAAGATCTAATAGGTCTGTTTTTCTTTTAGCTGCAAGAGAAATTTGCCTGGAGAAGTTTAGCCATCGAGGCTAAGTTAAGACTGGATAATTATCCAGTGTTAATTTCCCAGCTAAGTCGGGTCAGCGTTACCGGACTTTATTTTGCCCCATTCCGGGATATTACGGTGCTGCCACATATATTTTTGCTTTCTATTTTAGCTGTTTTTGATGTACCCGCGGTAACAATTATAGTGGGAACAAGTAAGGAAAGGCTAAAGTCGGGCGGGGCCGACTATGTGATACACTCCACTTTCTATCGGAATCTAAATCAAGAAGAATATTTGTATCGGGCTATATACAAACATGGAATAAAGTGACTAACTTTCACAATAACTACTGCCAGTTGAAGAATAACGAGTTATGCTCAATTTTAAGAAATGCTCTGCAAATACGCGGTTTATGTGGGAGGAAAAGTTAATCCGGGAGCGAAATTTATATGAGAGCTATATGCAAATATGAACCGATGTGACCCATTTTCACCATGGGCGTTTCTAGTTGATATATAAGATATTTTGCAAGATTTGAAGAAGATCTCTTAAAATATGTGGTTTCTAGAGCAGAAAAAGTTAAATCGGGAGCGAAATTTAAATGGGAGCTACATATAAATTTGGACCGATCTGACTTATTTTTAACATAGGTGTTCCAAGTTCAAATATAAGATGTTTTGTCAATTTTGAAGAAAATCTGTTTAAAATATGTGGATGCTAGAGCGGAAAATTCAAATTGGAAGAGAAATTTATATGGTAGCTATATATAAATCTGAACCGATGTGACCCATTTTTGCCACAGATGTTTCCAGTTGAAATATAAGTTTTTTTCCGAATTTTGAAGAGGATCTGTTAAATATGTGGTTCTTAGAGTAGAAAAAGTCAAATCGGGGGCGAAATTTTAATGGGAGCTATATATAAATCTGAACCGATCTGACCTATTTTCACCATAGGTGTTCCTAGATGTTTTGCCAAATCTGATACAATATGTGGTTTCAAGAGAGGAAAAAGTCAAATCGGGAGCGAAATTTGTATGGGAGCTATATATAAATCTGAACCGATCTGACCCATTTTTACAACAGGTCTTTCTAGTTGAAATATAAGATGGTTTGCCAATTTTGAAGAAAATCTGTTGTTATATGTGGTATCTAGAGTGAAAAGAGTCAATTCGGGAGTGAAGTTCGTATGGGGGCTATATCTAAATCTGAACCGATTTTCTTCAAATTAAATAGCGTTCGTTGTTATCCCGAAAAACTTCGTTGTGCAAAATTTCATTTGGTTCTGTTTACAATTGCGACCTGTATTGTGATTACAAGATTCACAAGTCTGTTCATAAAATTGGCCGTCCGACCACGTCCGATCAACCACCTCGGTGTACAACAAAAAATTTGAATTTATTTAAAAAATTAGAAATAATTCGAAATATTGAACTTTTATGAATATTTAATTTCTGGACAATGTATCTGTATTATATTTGACAAAAATAAGCAGTCACAATCGTTATACGAATTTATCGCATGCCATGTCATACAAATTATATTTTAATTTCCAATAGAAACCAGTAAGGAAAGGCTAAAAACGGGCGGGGCCGACTCCACTTTGTATGGGAGCTATATATAAATCTGAACCGATCTAACACATTTTTACCACAGGTGTCTCTAGTTACAATATAGGATGTTTTGCCAATTTTAAAGAAAATCTGTTGTAATATGTGGTATCTAGAGTGAAAAAAGTCAAATCGGGAGTGAAAATCGTATGGGGGCTATATCTAAATCTGAATCGATTTTCTTCAAATTAAATAGCGTTCGTCCTTATCCCGAAAAACATCGTTGTGCAAAGTTTCATTTGGTTCTGTCTACAATTGCGACCTGTATCGTGATTACAAGAATAGATGGACGGACGGACGGACGGACGGACAGACAGACAGACAGACAGACATTGCTAAATCGACTCAGAAAGTGATTCTAAGACGATCGGTATAATTAACAATGGGTCTATCTCGTTTCCTTTTGGGTGTTACAAACAAATGCACAAAGACATAATACTCTCGTGGAGTGTATAAAAATAACAAAATAAAATTGAGTATTCTATAAAATTTCCTTAGAAAATATTATTATTTATTAATATGAACAACGACAGTTATGTAGTTTTTTAAAACTAAGTTGTCGAGTTGCATATGTTTTGATAACAAAGAAATTAAAACAGAATATTTGAATTTAGTTAATTATTTGAAATCTTAATGCTGTATTATTTAAACAACATTGTTTTCTTTGTTATTCAAATTTACAAACTTACAGAGCCTATTAATGTAGATCACCCTTAGTTGCATATGTTTTGGAGAGAGTTCAGCTAAAATAGTGCACATCGACAAGCACATTCCTTTTGCTGTGTATGAGAGCTATCTAATAGGAGGTTTCCAAATTACTATTTTAGATTTATCTATATCTACCAAAAGAAAATTCAATAAAATAACTGGCTTAACCGCGTGCGAAGTAGCGGGCAATGCAACTTATTATATATATAAAATATTTATATTTTTTCCATATTTGATTCCATGTCTTTGGCAAATTTAGTTCCAAAAAATAAATCAAAAGGTCATTGGAAAAAATGGCAGTAATAGGGCAAATTTGAAAGGTATTTCTATGGAGGATATATTTATTCCTAATTTCCTCAAAATTGAATAGGAACCAACTTTGGCCCACACAAACAAAAAACCTATGTCAAATATATGTCGAACAACAATTGCGACATGCAATTTTAAAACAAATTATAGATTGACAGTAGATGAACGTACAGAAATCGTTAAATAAAAATCAGCTGGTGATTCTAGGTCGATTATTATATTTTAAGGTGTTTCTAAAATAAAATGTAAGTATATGGTAAAGTATGCATAATGTTTCGACGTATATTTTTTCGCGAAAAATTTACATATCAGAAATTCTCAAGGATTTTTCGTCCTGAAAAATTGAAACAAAAAAAGGTTTTCCATTGCTAGAGATTGTCATCTTTCACTTGTAGCTTATTGACATAAAGGATGAATAGAAATATTTAAATACATTTTTACAAATTTGTATTTCCATAGAACTTGTAAAAGTCCTGTAAAAAAGGGCAATTTGTCACCAAATGCAAAACTGATTACGCAGTTTTTCTACATGTGATATACAGTTTCATATGTATATTAGGGCGTATCGATTTTTATACAATCCATGAGAGTATATTTATTTGTAACACCCAGAAGGAAGGGATATAGACCCATAGGGACGAACGCTATTTAATTTGAAGCAAATTGGTGCAGATTTAGATATAGCTCCCATGCAAATTTCGCTCCCGGATTGACTTTTTCCGTCCCAGAAACCGCGTATTTTCACCGAATTTCTTCAAATTGAGCATAACACGTTATAGTTGAACTGGAAGAATTTATTGTGTGTGTTAGTCACTTCATTCCATGTTTGGATATAGCCCCTATACAAATATACTTCTCGATTTGACTTTCGGATAGAAAGTGGAGTGTATCATATAGTCGCCCCGCCTGACTTTAGCCTTTCCTTATTTGTTTAAATTGCTTTGGATTGCAAGTGTTGGTATTACTGTCCAAAAAGGAAAAACATCTTAAAAATCTCTTTCAATGTGCGCAAGGACGATATGTAAAAAAACACTGATAATCGGAATTTTTCTCGATGTTTCCCTTAAACAATTTTTGCTGGATCAATTACCATATTACTAACCATATTCGTTAAATTTGACAATAAATGTGTTTATACTATACTAATTTATATGAAGTGCATAAAATTGCCCCCAAGAAACATCTGGGTTTAGTAATCAAAGCGAGGTATATAAGCAGGGAGTGGTGTAGGGTATTATATAGGCGGCTCTGCCCGACTTTAGCCTTTCCATACTAGTTATTTCTGCTTATACTTACTTGATATTGGGTATACGCATCCTATAACAAGAACGTGCACCATAAAGCGATTTTTATTCATAGTCACCCCCTATGGGACAGAAAGGGATAAAAATGGTACCTATCAAACGGCAACAGCTAGAAACACGAAATTCGGTGTGTACATTCCTCTAATTGCGTATGTACATAATATACAAGTATTTTTCACAAATTCATACTTTTTAGGGAGAAATATAAAAGATCGAAAATCGTACTTTTAAGGGAGTAAAATTGGGAAAAGGGGATAAAAATGGTATGAACCAAATGGACGGAGCTAGAATCATGGAATTCGGTGTGTACATTCCTCTGACTGCATAGGCTCGCAAAGTAAAACGATTTTTCCAAATTCCTACTTTTTTGCTTTTGCGGCAAAATTGGGTAGAATCGTGAATTTAGGAGTTAAAATATAATGGAAATACAACCAACCAAATGGTTGTATTTAGCTTAAAGTGTCCCTCAATATTTATGGTGTTTAAGCTTTTTTGAAGATTTCTGCCTTATATTTACTTTTTGAATTGGCTTGAAGTATTATTTCGATATATATAGTGCAGGGTGGCGCAGAATGAGCTATATGGTTTAACTGGTTTATAACTATTTATACACTCCACGTGAGTATTATGTCTATGTGCATTTGTTTGTAACACCCAAAAGGAAACGTTTATTATACAGATCGGCTTAGAATCACTTTCTGAGTCGATGTAGCAATGTCCGTCTGTCTGTCTGCCCGTTTGTCCATCTATTGTTGTAATCAAATTACAGGTCGCAATTATAGTCCGATCCAAATGGTCAGAATGGTGGCAAGAAATGGCAACAGTGGATGATCAATTTTCGAAGAAAATCTTCTTCCGTGATGAGGCACATTTTTACCTCAGTGGATTCGTCAATAAGCAGAATTGCCGCATTTGGGCGAATGATAATGCAACAGTAATTGTCGAGTGACTGTTTGCAGCGGTTTATTGGCTGGCGGCATCATCGGGCCGTATTTTTTCCAAAATGAGGACGGTCAGGCAGTTACTATGAATGGTCTTCGATATCGTGAGATGATAACGAACTTTTTATGGCCCGAATTGAAAGATGTCAAATCAAATTATAGGTCGCAATTATAGTCCGATCTCAACAAAAATTGGCACAAGTAAGTTTTGCGGACCAGGGACGAACGCTATTTAATTTGAGGTAAATCGGTTCAGATTTATATATAGCCCCATACAAATGTCGCTTCCGATTTGAATTTTTCAGCTCTAGAAACCACATATTGTACCCGATTTTCTTTAAAATTGGCACAATGTTTTATAATCGAAGTAGAAACACCTATGCAGAAAGTGGGCTAGATCGGTTCAGATTTAGATATAGCCCCCATACAAATTCGCTTCCGATTTGGCTTTTTCCGCTCCAGAAACCACATATTGTATCAAATTTGGCAAAACATCTTATAATTAAACTACGAACACCTAAGGTGAAAATAGGTCAGATCGGTTCAGATTTGTATATAGCTCCCATACAAATTTCGCTCTCGATTTGACTTTTTCTGGTCTAGAAACCGCATATTTTCACAGGTTACAAATTTCGCTCCCTGATTGACTTTTTCCGCCCCAGAAACCATAATAAATTTAAATATTTATTTAAATACAATATATTTTTTGCAAGTGATGTCCATTTTCTGCTTCGCACATACGTGCTCTTTTTTAGCATATTTTCCATAACTTTTCGCAAAATTTCAAAAAAAAAATGGGCCAATTTTCCTTTCGGAGGATACACCGCACCAAAACAGTCCACTTAAGTTGGTGTGATTATCGCTGATGTAGTGCTCTTGGATTTTCCATAGCCCAAATCCCTCAGTTTTGCTTGTTGGCATACCCATTTAAAAGGAAATTGGCTTCATCGCTCTTTACCAAATTGTGAATATTGTGAATTGTAAAAAATAAATAAAATTATATTATTTTTATAAGTTGTTCGAAATATAATAATAATTATTAAAAGGTATAAATAATTCAAACCATTCTGCGCTACCATATATACAGCTCATATAGACAACATTGCCTTATAAACGTGGTTTAAAATAATTAAAATTTTATATTTATTTATAAAATTATTTTTTCAATATTATTATTTTTCCTGTAATATTACTGCATTTCTACGAAAATCGACAAACTTATTGGAATGCAGTCCAATGAGGGTATAAAAGTTATATTTATTTGGAAAATACAGTCTTACGGTTTCTTCTATAACTTTCTCCCATGGGCTAAAATTATTTTTGCAAAAATCATACTTTTCACATACTTTTTATGGGTTTATGGGACCTATATTGTTCCTTCTCCCACTATTCTTGGGTCATCTCACTAGCTTATTTAGAGCATTCTCTAGAATACATTTAAGGGTTGAAAGGAACCTCTACGCCGTCCGCTTACGCAACCTCCTTACAACCAGCACTCTCCAAATCCAGCAACACATCGTTAAGTGCTAGTTTCCAGATAATAGGCGACAATACACCTCTCTGCAGGGTACCTATTTTTTGGCGTTACGAACATTTGGCTTTGGAAACTAACTTATAATACCCTATTCTGCGAAGTTGTGTAGGGTATAATTAAATTTCAATTAAGTCAAACTTTGTACAAAGAAAATTTGAATAATTATTTTTTTGAATCTATCATTGCTGATAAAAATACATTACAAGAACTTTCAATGTTTCAACGAAAAACTAAACATACTACTGCTGATATGAGTAATTCTGACCTCTGACCTCAATTCTGGCATTGCAATCAAAACTGCTTTTGCTCACTAAACTCCACCCAAAACATCATATCACCCTCGTACTACTGGTATGTGTTACAAAAGCTTTGATATTCCTTCCCTCCCACTCTTCTAACTACCGTCGTAACATTCGTGGCCTTTGTTATTGAGTCTCAAGTGCTGTAATGCCGGACAAATTGCAAAACAATTTGTTTTCTTTTTGCTTCCTGATGAGTTTCCTTGTAATTACTCGAGTTTCATCAGTTAACCTCATAAGACTTATTAAGTTGTCAAAAGAATTTGCCAATTACATCATGATTATGCAGAACGGAACATACCAAAAAATGAACTTCGTCGTATACATTATCCTCCGGAGAGGAGGACTTCTTTGTCGTAGCACCACGAAGTTGTGGTAAGTGTGATTTTGGGGACAGTAGTAGTAGTGGTAGCAGGTGGCAGAGCTACGTACGATATATCATTTGACTTTTTCCCATACACTGCACAGTGGCGGCAATCGATTTTTTTTTATTTTTTATAATACAGCCACTGCAGGCGGTTTAGGAATTGAGGGATTTTGATATGGTGTTTCACAAGCCAAGACGATCACTTCAAGAGCCGCCACATTCATTTTTCTACAAAAGATTTTAAAATGTTGGTACTATTTTCACAAGTTGGAAGCAGCGACACTATTTTTCGTCCGATATTCAACATCTTTTGAAAGGTATTGATTCCTTTTGTTTTTATTTTTTACAAAATGTTTTCAAGAAGTAAGAGCTTTTAGATAGCACTTTGATAAACCACAAGCAATGAACTTTAAAGCTAGAAAATGAAAATTCATAAACTTAAATAAGACAGTTAATATGTTAATATCGGCTGAAGAGATATAGTACATTTGGCCACGTTGTCGACATCTGCTAGAATAAACAAGTAAAAAATGCCTTAAGTTCGGCCGGGCCGAACATTATATACCCTCCACCATGGATTGCATTACACAGAGGATGTCGATTTTCGTAGAAGTGCAGTAAGGGTGGTTAACCCGAATAGTGCTGTAATTATTATTGTTTTTTTTTCGAATTTTGAGATAAAACTATCACGTTATCAGCGGTCCACACCAGAAACTTTGGCGAACGTCTTTTGTGTGTGACCATATGGTCACGCTAGTGTGAACCACACCAAAACGTCAAGTTTTTTCTGCATTTCATTTGACATTTCTCAATTTCAAACTAACTCAATTTTAAAAAAGGAAAGATGCACAATCGAGCAACGCGTTAAAGCTATTCAGGCTTATTGTTAAAATGGCCGTTCAAATCAAAATGCATATCGTGCATTGTGCATCAATTTAATCGTCCAAATGTGCGTACAACCGGAAAAATCGTGCAACAATTTGAGCAAACCGGGTCTGTAGGAGATGTGAAAACACCAGTGCATGTTCGCACAGCTCGTACTGCAGAAAACATTGCTGCTGTTCAGGATAGTGTGGCTGAAAAGCCGTCTACCTCAACTAGTCGTCGTGCCCAACAATTGCACCTCTCACGCTCGTCGTTGATGAACATTATGCAATTGACTCAAGAACTAAAGCCTCTTGACCATTCCAAACGTCGTCAATGGTCAGAATGGTGGCAAGAAATGGCAACAGTGGATGATCAATTTTCGAAGAAAATCATCTTCCGTGATGAGGCACATTTTTACCTGAGTGGATTCGTCAATAAGCAGAATTGCCGCATTTGGGCGAATGATAATGCAACAGTAATTGTCGAGTGACTGTTTGGGGCGGTTTATGGGCTGGCGGCATCATCGGGCCGTATTTTTTCCAAAATGAGGACGGTCAGGCAGTTACTATGAATGGTCTTCGATATCGTGAGATGATAACGAACTTTTTATGGCCCAAATTGGAAGATGTGGATGTGGAAGATATGTGGTTTCAACATGACGGTGCCACTTGCCACACAGCTAACGAAAGAATGGCTGTTGTGCGCGACAAATTCAATGGCCGTGTTATCTCTAGTGTTGGGCATTATCGTTCACTGAACGGACCGATCCGGCAACGGAACTCACTCTTTTCGTTCCATCGTTCCTTTTGGATCCTTCGTTCATATGACTAATTCATTCGTTCAAACGTCACAACATTGTTTGTTTACTCGTTCAGTTTTTTAAAGAACTTAATAAAAACAAGAGAAAATTGAAAATATAGTTAATATTATAAGTTATTATTATAGTTAATATTATATACTGGTGGTTGCATTTAAATTACGACAGTTGTTAATCCATGTTATGTATATGTAATATGAACGGTCTTAGCACTAAGAAAAAATCATTCGAAAAAATTGTGGCAACAACTGTGGCTGTTCAACGTTAAAACGAACGGAAGCATCACTGAACTAGTGAATGAACGAGAGTTGGGAAGAAGCAAAATAATAATGGAACGAAGTGAACGATGGAACATGGATTGCATTCCACAGAGGCTGTCGATTGTCATGGAAGTGCAGTAATATTACAAGAAAATATAATTTTTTTAATATAGCCAAACCAAAACAAATACAAATATTGAGAAAATAGTTTTATAAATAACTATAATATTTTTATTATTTGAAGCCACGCTTATAAGTCAAGGCTACCAATACGTTTATAATATATACTGAAATAATGCTTCAAAACAATTCAAAAAGTAACAATTTTAAATTACTGTCTAGATAATTTAAAACAAGCTCATAGCAGACGCGACTTTTGTTGCAATTAGTTGTCACTTTTCTTGGTGGTACGGTGCCGAATTTTAACACCTTTCGTATACCTGGTGCAACTTCTCATGCTCGATGGATGTCAAAATGTATTTATGCACTTAAAATGTATTTGTTTCGTAATGAATTCAATATGACCAACGGTATACGTAGTGTCTGTCTGTTCGTAGTTCGTATTTATGTAAAAGACTGGTTTGGATGCACTAAAGCAATTGAAGCACCAAATCAAGACTTAAATTTAATTAAAAATATTATGGCTTATCGTGAAAGGGATATAGCTCTTGCTTTGCTACAAAAAATCAGCAATCATTTGTGGTATTTGTCGGAAGAAGCAGTCGGTCTTTCATTCTTCGATCCTAATGTAAGTGTTGCAATTAAAAAAATGGTTCAGGCAATTAATGTTGAAGCAAATACAGAAAAATGCAAGCGAATAATAACTAATCCAACAAATATCGGCACATTTGCGCAAAAAGATTTAAGCGATTTTGTAAATTCCAATACACACGCATTCTTTGATCGTTTAGAAATTTCAAAAGAATTTTTGCAAGTCGATCCATCGGATTGGAATGAAAGATTTGACTACGCTCACGGATCACAAATTTGTAAAAACCTATCTGTAGTGAATGATGCAGCTGAAAGAGGCGCCAAATTCAATACAGATTGTAATAATAAATTAACCCACAACGAAGAGGAGAAACAATTCCTTTTTCAGGTAGTTAAAGAATATAACATGAATTATCCCACTTTTAAAAAGACTTCACTATTAAATTAAAATAATATTAATGTTACTATGAGTATGTAATTAATAAAAATATTTAAGTTTATTCTTAATTTTCAAATAAATGTAAATAAAATAAAATATATATATATATTTTTGCCTTATTTCTCATAATAAAAACAAAAAGGTGCTTGGGGCACGGCTAAAAATTATCCAATCGTTGTCAAATTTTTTTTATGCTTTTTGGGACTAAAACGAATATTTTTAGCGCTTGCCGTAACATATATTCGAGAAAATAAATTTGTCCATATAAATAAGGACCGGTCTAATATATATATATATATATATATATATATATATATATATATATATATATATATATATATATATATATATATATATATATATATCGAAATAATACTTCAAGTCAATTCAAAAAATAAATATTCTTATATTTATATTTTCAAGAAAGCTTAAATATCATAAATATTGGTTGGTAGTGGTTGCCACAGTTGGTTGTAAAGGGTGATTTTTTAAGAGCTTGATAACTTTTTAAAAAAAAAAAACGCATAAAATTTGCAAAATCTCATCGGTTCTTTATTTGAAACGTTAGATTGGTCCATGACATTTACTTTTTGAAGATAATTTCATTTAAATGTTGACCGCGGCTGCGTCTTAGGTGGTCCATCCGCTTAGTCCGATTTTGGCATTTCCACGTTTTTGAGTAACAGAGACCCAATTGGTGCGAACGGCGACGAATCGAAAATTGGTGGTCATCATTAACACTGGCCGATACAGCTGCGATATTTTCTTCAGTTCGCACTCTACGTAAGCGTGTTGGTGGTTTAATGTCCAACAATGTAAATTTGGTGCGAAATTTAGTCACAATAGCCCGAATAGCCGCTTCAGTGGGTCGATTAAACTGACCATAAAATGGAAGCGCGCAATGAACTTTCTTAACAGAGCACGCATTTTGATAATAAAATTCAATAATTTGCAAGCGTTGTTCGTTTGTAAGACGATTCATGATGAAATGTCAAAGCATACTGAGCATCTTTCTCTTTGACACCATGTCTGAAATCCCACGTGATCTGTCAAATACTAATGCATGAAAATCCTAACCTCAAAAAAATCACTCTTTATTTCCATTCTATTTTAATACAAATTTTGAAAATCTATTATCTCATGTACATAGTGTAAAATAACTTAACTTCATGATTCAACCAATTTTTCGAACCGAATTTCATGATTTTAGCTGCGTCCATTTGGTTGGTACCATTTTCATCCTCTTTTTCCAATTTTACCCCCTAAAGAGTATGACTATCTAAAATCTCTTTATTTTACGTGCCTACGCAATTAGAGGGATGTACGCACAGAATTTCATCATTCTAGCTGTACTCGTTTAATTGGTACTTTTTTTATCCCTTGTTCCCATTGTATCCCTTGAAAGTATGCATTTTGAAAGAACCTTTTATTTTTCGTGTATTCGCAGTCAGGGGAATGTATACTCCAAATTTCATGACTCTAGCTGCGGTCATTTGGTTGGGACTATTTTTAACCCCTTTTTCGATTTGAGCCCCAAAAAGTACGCATTTCGAAAAATCCTTCTATTTTACGTGTCTACGCCATTAAAGGAATGTATACACCGAATTTCATTATTCTAGGTGCAGCCGTTTGGTTAGTGCCATTTTGATACCCCTATTCCCATTTCACCCCTTTTCACATTTATATTATGTATCTACTCAATAAGAGGAATGCGCACACCGAATTTCGTATTTCTAGCTGTTGTCGTTTAATAGGTACCATTTTTATCTATTTTTGCGCCATTTCACCCCCTACGAATAAACATCGTTTTATGGTGCACGTTTTTGGTATCGGGGGAATGCGCATCCCAATATCAGGTAATTACAAGCAGACATATTGAAAAAATATGCTTAAATACTCTAAAATAATAGGCTTTATTATGGGTTTTATCAGTCCTTGTGAGGGAAAAATTTGTCCCTTAATTCCTATGTTAACCATTAAAAGTACGAATTTGGAAAAAATACTTTTACATTATATATTTCCTCAATTAGAGTATTGTATACACCGAATTGCATACCCAATATGAATAAAGTACAAGCAGGCATATTGAAAAAAATGCTTAAATACGCTAAAATTAGGAAAAAAAATAGGAATTATTATTGGTATTTTTAGTCCTTGTGAGGGAAAAAATTTTCCATTTGGGCCGATTTCGCCCCGTTTCAATTTCAACCGATTTACGACTATAAGACGTATTTATGGAAAATTTGAACGTTCTAACTCCTTTCGTTTAGATGCTAGCGTGCTTTCAACAGACGGACGGACATGGCTAGATCGTCTTAGAATTTTATAACGATGAAGAATATATATACTTTATAGGGTCTCAGGTCGAAGGTGTTACAAACGGAATGACAAAGTTAGTATACCGCCATCATGGAGGTGGAGGGTATTCCAATCGGCCACTGTGCAATGTTAGGTACTTGTACATGCACACCATGAACTTTCGAAACGAGTGAATGTGATGGAAATCAATATGATTTTTTTTTTGCTTTGAATACATCGTTAATATTCAGATGATGGCTTTCGTAGAGTGTGCAGAGGGGGTATGGAAATGTGTAAAGCAGAATTTAAAGGAGAATACCTTCAAAGATAATTATAAACAATCTATCACCACTCACCATAAATGTATAGTTGTCTGACTCATATAGCCACCCTGAAATTTTCCTCGATTCGAGAATGCCTTGCTGGTGGTGGGGAAATTAGTTTATTGAATACTAAGGATTGGTTAATTATGAGGCAGTAAATTCCAAACGCATACATTCATTCAACAACAATATCTAATGCTATTGCTATATCGTTGTTTTTCTTCACATTATTATTTGCCTTATTTATAATGCCGTGACATGTCAAGCAACGATATGAAGTGATGACACGGTAAAAAAATACAAGCATTCGCACCATTCGTTTAGTATTCGTTGACTTTTTGGTGTATTTTACTTTCATAGCACTAGAAGAGCTTTATGAAAATTTTGACAAGACAAGGAAGAAATTACACACCGTTAATTAGCTCACAAGTAACTATATATTTTGGTCAATTATGTGCGATTGAAAAACCTGATTCTTTAGATATATTGAGATTTTAAAATGTTTAATAGTAAAAAATAATACAAGTGATATTGAATTATTTTTTTCGGAGTTCATCAGAGAGTTTGTTCTGCGTCAATTATTTTTATCACGATCCTGAATGGAGTCTCCGATGAATATTTCAGGGTATTCCAAACGAACTGATAAAAATGAATATACACTCCATCTTAAGGTGGAGGGTATTAAAAAGTGATTGGGCCCGAACTCAGTGAATAATTCAGTTTTTGAATTCTGTTTATAAAATAGAACAAAATATATCTTCTTAATGTTCAAGTGAAGAAAACACTAAAAATACGAAGAAACGTTTCACAGAAAAAATGTACGTTTTATTCACTCAACATTGAGACCATTCATACCAATCGCTTCATATTCGTTGCTTTTGTGAGTCTTAGGTGAGATTAACACAAGGCATGCAAAGCAATACATGGTTTTCGTATCACTCGTTTTTCTCAAATGTGACATGTGTTGTTTTACTGAAATGATTTGAATTGACAACAATATGCTCATTTTTTGTGACTGCATTCAAAAGAATAAAATAAGCACTCAAACCGTTCTTTGGTCTGCATTGCTTTTCTTGAAATAAAATTAAACAAAAATCGAATAAAAAACAAGTAAGGAAAGGCTAAAGTCGGGCGGGGCCGACTGTATAACACCCTACACCACTTCCTGCCTGTATAGCTCGCTTTGATTACTAAACCCAGGTATTTCATGGGATAAATTTTATGTAGTTCATATAAATTATAAAGCTACTATAAATTCATCTTTAGTCAAATTTAATGAATATGGTAAATAATAAAGTTATTGATCCAATTTCCCAGCAGATATTCCGAGTAATGTAAATATAACATGATAGGGAAGCATTGATCAAGTTCCAATGATAAATACAGATTATACAACACTTGAGGTCTGTGCCAAAACATGCGCCTATATATTTCTCCTTCACGGTAGGTATTCCTAGTTGTAACATAAAATGATCTGCAAAATTTGATGACGATCCGATGTAAGATGTAGTTTCTAGAGCTGTAATAGAGCAGAATGGGTCCCATTTGGGTTATACCAGAATATGGATATATGGGCATCTCCCCAACAAGTATGGAAAGGCTAAAGACGGACAGAGCCGACTATATGATACACCCCACTTTCTATCTCACTACAATTCAATTCGGTAAAAAGCGAAATCGGGAAGGATTTTTGAATCCTGTAAATGTATGTGTTTGACAAAAAATGTTAAATCGGAAAGGACATCTGTATGGGGGTATATTGAAAAATGGAACGATGTGACTCTCTTTCACCATGTATGTTTTTTGGTGAAATATAATATGTAAAGTTTGGCCCAAATCGGCTAAAAATTCGAGAGCAACATTTGTATTGGGGCTGTATATAAATATGAACCGATCTTAACCAATTTCACCATAGGCGTTCTAGTTGTATTATGAGATGTTGTGCCAATTTTAAAGAAAATCGGGTACAAGATATGGTTTCTAAAGCGGAAAAAATTAAATCGGGAGCGACATTTGTATGGGGGCTATATCCAAATCTGAACCGATCTAACCCGTTTTCGCCACAGGTATTTCTAGTTTGATGATAAGGTGTTAAGCCAAATTTGAAGAAAATCGGGATGCTTTATAGGGCGGAAAAAGTCAAATCAGGAGCCACATTTGTATGGGGGCTATATCTAAATCTGAACCGATTTCCTCCAAATTTAATACCGATGGTTCTTGGCCAGAGAAAATAACTTCTGCCAAATTTCATGATAATAGGACAGCAATTGCGACCTGCGAACAAGCTTAGATGGATAGCAGAAGGACAGACGGACGGACAGACAGACATCGTTAAATCGATTCAGCTGGTGATTCCAAGCCGATCCATATACATAAAGGTGGGTCTAGCTCACTTATTTATTGGTGTTACAAACATTTGGCGGAAAACTAATTTATAATACCCTAGTCCACGGAGTGGTGTAAGGTATAAAAACAAACAAAACAGATTAAATTAAAATCAAAATTGTAATGAAGAAATTGTACAAGTTTCGACTAAAGCACTGAAAGGAACCTTCCGTTCCTTCCGAAATAATCAACTACAAAATGTTACCTAAGACCTCAGTAAACAACTTTCTAGAACGTATGAACTTCCTAGGAATGATTCTTAACACCGTGTAGATAGGAAAAATATATCTTGTAGGACGGTCAGTTCGACTACAGTGCGTATGAGTGACATTATCCTTAATCAACAGCACGTATACGCTACCTATACACACTACAGCCTTTAAGATTTCTTCGACGACATTTGCGATTTCGACCTTGAAGATGAATTTTTTTTATTTTATATGTTCACAAATTTTGTTCTTTATAACAAAATCAAATTATAAATCAAATTACAAACGGTTTGCAAGATATGAGCCTGAGAAAATGATCACTTTCATTGAAAAAATGAAACCGAAGCCCCAAATCTTTGGAGGCCCATAAAAAAGTGCAAAACTGGGAGGCACGGGTCTTTTTGTGGTCTTTTATATGGTTATATATCCATGACTTAAAATATTACACACCGTGTGATAAAAAATGTTAGTGAAAATATATAACAACACTCAAATTTGTGCAAACATATGAATTATGACGGTTCTAGACGACTAGAAATCAATTTGGAGGCGACATTGACCAATGTGATACACATTCACAAAAGATGTTTCTAAGCGAAAAATATTGACAGAAGGTTGTCATTCATATGACTAGAGTCATATGAATGACTCTAGGAACCCAATTTTTCAGTATATGGCTCAATGCTGCCTCCCAAAATCCACACCAGACAGTGACTCGTTGTGGATTCATTTGCTTCTCAATAGTCACGTGTGGGTTCTCTGAACCCGATATGCGGCAATTTTGCCTCGATGAAAACGAGCTTCATCTGAAAATTTCTTTGGAAATACATTTTAGTATTTCCCAATAGTGTCCCATCAAATATAAACCTGAAAATAAAAAAGAATGTTATTCTACCTTTCAAAGTCAAAGTAATCGGTAGTTCAAATTTCAAATGTTAAGTGGCCCATCCCCTATAATATGTGTTGCAATAAAAACGTGGACCAAAGTGATCCTTGAGCTTAGGAAGAAGTAATTTGGGAGGAATATTTATCTGGGAGCCATATACTATAAATCTGAAACGATGTGACCCACTTTCACCTTAGATGTTTCTAGTCGATATACAATATGTTGTACAAAATTTGAAGAAAATCGGTTGGAATTGTGGTCTTTGTGCGGATAAAGTCAAATAGAGAGCCATATGGGAGCTATATAAAGGGTTTTCCAATAATGACTTCGCAACATAAGAAATAAAATCAAAAGATTTATGAATGGAACTCGACTTCGTTCATATGGCCACCGCGGCCAGGTCGGCAGCGGTCGATTCGTTGGACCCAATTTTCCTATGACTCGGTCACACATTTCGGCGGTAACGGCCGCTATTTTGTGTTCAATGTTGGCTCTGAGTTCTTCCATCGTCGTCGGCTTATTGGCATAGACCAATAATGATTTGACGTAGACCCAAAGAAACGAATCTAGAGGCGTTAAATCGCACCACCGAGGCAGCCAATTGACTGGTCCATTTCTTGAGATAATACGCTGATCAAACTTACTCTTCAATAAATCGATTCTAACATGTGCTTTGTGGCTTGTGGCACCGTCCTATTGAAATCACATGTCGTCCAAGTCCATGTTTTCCAATTCGGGCCAAAAATATTGGATAATAATGGCGCAATAACGATCGCCATTCACAGCAACGTGTACGATCGTCATTGTCGACGAAAAATATGTTCGGCATGCAAACCGCACCAAGCAGTTATTTTTTGTGGATGAAGTGGTGATTGATGAAGCACATGTGGATTTTCACCAAACCAATAACGCATATTTTGCTCATAGACGAACCTATTGAGCCAAAAATGAGCTTCGTCACAGAAGATGTTTATGCGAAGAATTTCATCATCTTGGCGCATCTTCTCCAAAGCCCAATCGGTGAACGTATTCTCGAGTCAGCTTGATCTTGTATGGGTGTAAACCAAGATCCTTACGCAAAAGTCGCCATAAAGTGGTCCTGGCGATGCCCAGTTCTTGAGAACGCCGCGGAATCGACTGATTTGGATCGTTTGTACGGACGCCTGAATATTTTCGACACTTCGACCAACCTGTTGTCTCACTGGCACGGCAGCATCACACAATGGATATGTAGACTCAAATTTTTGCACTATACTTGTTATTGCTTGTCCACTAGAGCGAGAATAACGACCAAGGTTTAGACTGAAAAAGAAAAATTGTGGTGTCATTAACAAACTCGTTGCAAAGTCCACCCGAAATGTCAACTGCAAAATTTTAGGTCCACCGAGCTTCTCATTTACAAGGCATTTCAACTTCCAAGCATTTACTATGGATGGTGATGAAGATGATAACGAGAGAGAAATAGAACGAGTATACAATGCATATTGACTAAGCTGAGTTTACTCGATCGGCCACTGTTCGATTACTCGAACAGTCAAATGTTGACGTCTCTTAAAGTACGAAGATACAATAAATATTGATGTAAGACTCATTTATTTATTATATTGGACGTTTATCCAACAAAATAAAGTAATATTTGACAATAAATATTTATAATAATGTCTAAATATGTACTTCCAAAATGTGTCTATTTTTAAGGTATTTTTGGACCCCCCTCTAACGTCTAAGTAGACGATGGAGGAACACTGCAACAATTATTTCTTAAAAGCCAACAAAATTTAATATTTTATAGATTATTTACATATAAAGTATATGTTCATCTTCACGGAAAATCATCGCGTTGAAAGTAGAAAAAAGTTGCTGTTCGACTAATCGACAAACTAAGAACTTCATAAGTTCTCGAAAGTTGTTTATTGAGATCTTAGGTAAATGTTTGTAGTTGATTTTTTGCTTGAATTTTGAACGGACCTGAACAGGGGAAAAAGGTTAAAAATCGATTTTAAAGTTTTTTTTTTGATTTTGACCTTGAAGATGAATTTTTTATGATTTTTATGTTCACAATTTTTCTTTATGACAAGAGCTACAACTTCAGAGAGTAAATCAAAATTTTAAACGGTTTGCAAGTCATGATCACTTTTTTGCAAAAATGAAACCGAGGCCACAA
Organism: Polietes domitor; assembly: GCA_947397865.1. NCBI lineage: Eukaryota > Metazoa > Arthropoda > Insecta > Diptera > Muscidae > Polietes > Polietes domitor. The sequence continues at coordinate 98,762,652 of OX377621.1, read as the reverse complement.
ATCTTTAGGGCCCATAAAAAAGTGCATGACTTTGGGCAAAACTGGGAAACATGTTTTTTTTGGTCTTTTGTCACGCAGTGGTGTCCGCATATGGTTGTATTTCCATGACTTACAAAATTACACAAAGTGATATCTAACTGCTTCACCAGTAAAGTAAAAATTTCGAAAATGTTCTTGATTCTGTACATACCGAATTTCGTTATTCTATCTGCAGCCATTTGTATCCATTCTTCCACCACATTTCCCTCTCTTAAAATCAAAATCACTTTATTTTACGTGTACATGAGGTTAGAGCGATGTACACACCGAATATCAGTGCAGTCCTTTTTTGGATCCATTTCACCTCATCAATGTATGGATCACCTATTCCATCTGTTGGTGTTTGGTTGATATCATTCTTAAACATCTATTCCCATTTTTTTGGTTTGTACCATTTTTATTCCTTTATTCCCATTTACCCCGTTTACGTTAGATCTTTTTAGAATTTTATGACGATCAAGAATATTTGTGTATGCTTTATATGGTCTCAGACCGATATTTCAAGTTGTTTCAAATGGAATCACAAACTTAGTATATCCCATCCTATGGTGGAGGGTATAATAAAAAATCGTGTCGGCTGAATTTACCGCCGTTTTTATTTGCTCATTCTACGATTAAATATTTTCTCAACATTTCCTAAAGTATTTAATATTGCCTCTATGATACCTTTATAATTATTAAATAATATTTTCGTTAGAGGGCTTTCATTAAAATATTAGAAGAAAGGCATATTTATTTTTGATGGGCCCAAGATCTATAGAGACGTATTTAAATATAAAGACATATTTAAATATTAAATGATCTCGGCCCAGACACATACAATGACATGATAATCACTTTGTGAGCTCCGTTCCACTTGGGTTCATTAATGTGCGTCCAACGTTAAACTGTTCCTTCACAAAGAATGTGCAAAAGTGGATCTGTGAACGCGTATGGGTGTGTGCAAGTTTGTCTAACCTAAACCTATAAATGTCAACAAATATATCTATCATCTGAGCATTTAAAGGCAAATGAAAAGAACACTCGCATCCATAAACACACACAGAAAAGAACACGTGAATATTAGGCTGGGTCGCGGGCCTTACAAACGGGAAAAACAATTTCCAGTCATCCCACGAAAATAAAGTTTGGATTGTTTAATGATGATCTGCAAAATATTTCGTCACTGGGTCAAGCCATCTGTGAGCTAAACACTTCTGAAAACACCTCTAAATTCATGTTGTTTGTATCCAACATTGTTTCAGAATTTTTTGATTTTGATTCTTATCTTAGAGTAAGTTTTTGGTCGAATTATTGGACAATAATCTTCATTTCTGGGGTATGACCGCGGGTTATTCGAACTCTTTTGCGCCAACACCCTTGAATTATTTGGCTTAAATATGAAATTTGTCACAACTGCATAAATTAATTTTTCGATAAAATAAACACAATGTGTGGCCTTCCCAGGAGCATATTTGCTAATTATATATCACTAAGGTTTTGCTGAGTTACATGCACAAGCATCAGGGTCATTGATACCCACACGCCAATTAAAATCGTCCTTTGACTTGATGTGAACTTCTTTTGAATTTTGTTTTGTTTCCAAAGTATTTATTCCATTTAACTCATTTATTCTATTTATCAGTTAACGTGTTGCCAACAGTGTGGGCTGTGATATTTAGTGTTTGCTCTTATCCTTTTTTAGTGTCCGCTAGACACAATTTAAATATTCCGTCCCAGGGCAGCAGGCAGCACCTTTTCTTCAACAACTTCTGCTGGAAGTCGTCAAGAAAACAAAACCAAAAGACAACAGCCGCTACTATGGTTACAATCCTAATTGTTCTTTTAATTAACAATTAGTTTTATGCTGCATAGAAGAGAGCAAATAATGAAACGAAAATAAATTTCGACCACCCTGGAGATAAAAATGTACAATAATTTTCTCGGGTCTGAAAAGGCATAACAAAGAACTTGTTGAATGTAAATAGAATTATTTTCGTAATTTCAAGTGCACATTCTTCTTTTTTTGTAACAGACAATTTAATGTTCATTCCCGCGAAACTGCTCCGCCAATGTTTAGGACAAATTTAATTAGTTGTAATAAGTACGTGAAGCTAAGGACTGTCGGACCCCTAATACACTCGACAAAAAATCGTTTGTTTTGAATTCAAAAAGTTATTCGGGGGTTTCATAAGATTTACGTGAGATAAAAAGAGATTTTTCGAAATTGGCACATTTAAGTGGTTAAAGGGGTAAAAGTGGTACTTTGGCCCCGACCAAACGACGGGGTCTTGAATCTTGAAATTGGTACGGACACTCTCATAGCATGAACGCAACAGTTTTGCCGAATTCCTACTTTATGGGAATGAAAAGGCATAAAATGGTACCAATCAAACGGCTGGAGTCATTAAATTTGGTGTGAGTAGACCCGAACGTAAATGGATTTTTTAAAAATATTTTTTTTTATTTATTATGAATTACAATACAAAGTATATTTATATTCTAATTTTGGGTCTAGGGATTGAGCCGGGGTGACTAAGACCATTATAGCTAGTTATTGCAGCGACAGACCAGAGCCTCTGGTGGGAATCGAACCCACAACCCCCACGCTACGAGCACGCTACCAACTCGACTACCGGGGCGCTCTTTTCAAAAATTATACTTTTAAAGGTTCCCCCAGACGCACAAAAAATGGATAAAAAAGGTACCCACGAATGTATCAAATCTGGAAAAATTTTAAATTTTAATTATTTAAATTTGTTCGAAGTTTAAGGGGAAATTTGAAAGAGGCATACAAATGATTCCAACCAAAGTTTTGCGGCTAGAGTCGTGCAACTCGGTTTGTACATTCCTCTGACCACGTAGACACGTTGCATAAATGTATTTTCAAACCAAAAATTGTTTATACCTTACACCACTTCGTGGAACAGGGTATTATAAATTAACGCCAAATGTTAGTTACGCGAAAAAATAATCGAGCTAGACCCACCAATCAGCTTAGACTGACAATGTTTGCCTCCCTATATATTACCGTTGTTAAATTAGCATTTGTCATCGGATCTTTATCAAAGATTCCAGGGCACGGATTATTTCATATTGCCCCCACAAACATGCAGCCCCCACTCATAGCAACTTATTACAAGCAATTCTTGATGAACATGATCTTTATAATTATTCCCAAGAAGCTGCTACAATGAGAGAGGGTCGCACCGATTTTGGAGTAACCTAATGCAAAAGATGTTCATCAATTTTCCCATATTCGTTAAATTAGACTAAAGGTGAATTTATAATAAAATTATATATACAATTTATATAGACTATATAAAATCGTCCCACCACCTAAAACACCTAGATTTATTAAGCAAAACCAGGTATATACCCAGAGAGTGATGTGGGTGTATATATACAGATCAGCTTAAAATCACTTTCTGAGTCGCTCTTGATTTGACTTTATTCGCTCTCGAAAGCACATAATCTAATAGATTTGCTTCAAATTTGCCACAGTACCTTTTATTTCATTTGGAAACATCTGTGATAAAAGTAGGCCAGATCGGTTCAGATTTATATATAGCTCCCATAAAAATTTCGCTCCCGAATTGACTTTATCCGCTCCAGATACCATAAATTTTAACCGATTTTCATTTTCAAATTTACCACAGCGCCTTCATCTAGAAACATCTATTGTAAAAGTGGGTTAGATTGGTTCCGATTCAGGTATATGTATATATATACATTTTTGCAGTGGTTCCCAAGAGGATCATAGGGCCACAGATTTTGATATGGGCACTACGTAAACTATATATTTTATCTGATGATATTTGGCAAAACACATCATATTTCAAATAGGAACACTTATAGTGAAAGTGGTCCACATCGTCCCAGGTTTGAATATTACCCTCATACAAATGCGGTTTTTTCTCTCAGATACATTCTTTTACAGATTCCGATCTAATTAGAGAAAACACGTCATATTTCTGCAGAAATCATACTTTGAGAAAGTATTCAATTACTAAAGTATTCAACAACTAAAGGTATCACTACCTTTAGTTGTTTTTCTTTTTTTTTTAATTTGTACATTTAGAGAAAGTGGGCTGAAAAGGAATAACAATTGTACCAATCAAACGGCTGCAGCTAGAATCATGAAATTCGATTCAATCCTGTACTAAGTAAATGACTGAATTAAAAATGGCCGAAAACAATCCAAGGGAAAAATTTTCTGACTTAACAACGAATAAAAATACCCTCAATAATCCTTACTTTAGGTTAAGTAAGCATCCTTTTGGAAATTGATGCCTTTTTCAAAACATTCGAAGTATTATTTTGATAAATATATATAAAGTCACGATATAAAAGCAAAAAAGTTTGTATTCTCGCCCTAAAAGTGGATGTGGATGTAATTAAATTTATTTCAAAATTATGAAATATCAGAATTTATATAAAAGATATCACAATTAGCAAAAACATAATTTCATAATTTATCTAATATGTTACATAATTTCTATGTGGAGTCGATAACCTCTAACCTGCTGGTAATACTTGTTTTTAATTACCATTGTTTTGCTTTGCACATTGTTAATATGTGCATAAAATGTGTGGCAAAATAAAATGTGTATCGTGGATTGCAAAATATATTTATTGCTTTAAGAATTCCAATTTAATGGACAGATATACATTCATTCAAATCAAAATAATTTAAGGCAAATATCTTTATTTTAATAACAGAACGCGTGTGCATATTAAATCAACCTTAACTGCTTCGTGCAAATGTCGCTAGACTGCTGGCAAAAATTTTTAAAATAAGTGTGTTTAAGTTTTCAATATGCCCGCAAAAACAAGTAAAATGACGTTAAGTTCGGGCGTGCCGAAACTTGTATTCCCTCCACCAAGGAGTGAATTGGCTACCAAATTATTAGCTGGAGATGAAATAATAATGACAATTTTATGCGAAATGCGATATTTGTTTATTCCTGGATGATGCCAAGATAAATCGACACAAAAAAGGCTATTTTTGAATTGTAGGATGGGCTCAGGATGGAGGATTTGAGGATCAAAAATTAAAAAATAATTTTGCGGTCCTTAGTGGTTTAGGGAATTCAAAAAATCAGAATTAGCGATCAGTACCCTTCCAGCGAGCCCATTCATACGCAAATCGTATCAAAAATGTGGAAGTAATTTTATAAAAAAAATGCAATCAAAATAGCATTATAAATAGCACTAATATATAATCCGCTGATGCATGCGGACATAACTAATAATTCAACATAACTAACTAATTCAAAAACTATTTATAGAAAGATTGTAAATTGCCAACTTTGACAAACTACATTGAATAATGCCAAAGACCACTTTTAAGTATAATGAACTACATTCCACTCCGATAAGAACGAACGCTATTTAAATTCAATTCAATTCATTTCACTATATAATACATTTAAAAAGTTTAAGAGTTATATCTTCGTCTGCTATATATTTAATAATAATTTACAAAATTGCTTAATTTCTTATGAAATATAAATAAGTATAAGTATACAATAAGTATACAAAAAGGGAGGGACCAATTTACAAAAACCTGTATGAAACTTTTTTATGTATAATAAAACGTACATACTACTTAAAACTAACCATGAATAGACCAATTCATTATTATGAGTGTATCTAGATGCTATACATCGCGCGTTAACATTTTGAGTTAATCTTTCTATCTTATCGATAACTAGTTCTACATAGGCGTACTCATGGAGACGCTGTGTAGAAAAGACAAACGGGAAGTTAAACATCAATTTTAGGATCCTATTTATACACTCCACGAGAGTATTATGTCTTTGTGCCTTTATTTGTAACACCCAAAAGGAAACGAGATAGAATCACTTTCTGAGTCGATTAGAATCACTTTCTGAGTCGATTTAGCAATGTCCGTCTGTCTGTCTGTCTGTCTGTCCGTCCATCTATTCTTGTAATCACGATACAGGTCGCAATTGTAGACAGAACCAAATGAAACTTTGCACAACGATGTTTTTCGGGATAAGGACGAACGCTATTTAATTTGAAGAAAATCGGTTCAGATTTAGATATAGCCCCCATACGAATTTCACTCCCGATTTGACTCTTTTCACTCTAGATACCACATATTACAACAGATTTTCTTTAAAATTGGCAAAACATCTTATATTGTAACTAGAAACACCTGTGGTAAAAATGTGTTAGATCGGTTCAGATTTATATATAGCTCCCATACAAATTTCTCTCCCGATTTGACTTTTTCCGCTCTACATACCACATAATGTATCAGATTGTCTTCAGATTTGGTGAAACATCATATATTTCCACTAGAAACACCCATGGTGAATATCGGTCAGATCGGTTCAGATTTATATATAGCTCCCATACAAATTTCGCTCCCGATTTGACTTTTTCTGCTCTAGAAACCACATATGTATTGTATCAGATTGTCTTCAGATTTGGTTAAACATCTTATATTCCCACTAGAAACTCCCATGGTGAATATCGGACAGATCGGTTCAGATTTATATATAGCTCCCATACAAATGTCGCTCCCGATTTGACTTTTTCCGCTCTACATACCACATAATGTATCAGATTGTCTTCAGATTTGGTAAAACATCTTATATTTCCACTAGAAACACCCATGGTGAATATCGGTCAGATCGGTTCAGATTTATATATAGCTCCCATACAAATTTCGCTCCCGATTTGACTTTTACCGCTCTAGAAACCACATATTGTATCAGATTGTCTTCAGACTTGGTAAAACATCTTATATTCCCATTAGAGACTCCCATGGTGAATATCGGACAGATCGGTTCAGATTTATATATAGCTCCCATACAAATTTCGCTCCCGATTTGACTTTTTCCGCTCTAGAAACCACATAATGTATCAAATTGTCTTCAGATTTGGTAAAACATCTTATATTTCCACTAGAAACACCCATGGTGAATATCGGTCAGATCGGTTCAGATTTGTATATAGCTCCCATACAAATTTCGCTCCCGATTTGACTTTTTCTGCTCTAGAAACCACATATGTATTGTATCAGATTGTCTTCAGATTTGGTTAATCATCTTATAGGTCAAATCGGTTCAGATTTAGATATAGCCCCCATACAAATGTCGTTCCCGATTTGACATTTTCCTCTGTAGAAACCACATATTGTACTCGATTTTCTTTAAATTTGGCACAACATCTTATAATCTTACTAGAAACACGTATGCAGAAATTGGGTAAGATCGGTTCAGATTTAGATATAGCCCCCATATAAATGTCGCACCCGATTTGACTTTTTCCGCTTTAAATGCCACATATTCTAATCGATTTTCTTTAAATTTGGCACAACATATTATAATCTATCTAGAAACACCTGTGGCTAAAGCGGGCTAGATCGGTTCAGATTTAGATATAGGCCCCATACAAATGTCGCTCCCGATTTGAATTTTGCGCTCTAAAAACCATATATTGTACCCGATTTTCTTTAAGAAAGAATTAAATATTAACATTTTGTTGCTTAAGCTAAGGCAGGAATTTCGGTTGATAAGTGGGTAGAGCATTTTGATTAACAACTTTACTTTTGTAATGGCGTATGGAATGTGATCTTTGAACTATTGGTCGCACTGGTTACCCCTGTTGTTTGTAACAATATTCCTTTGTGGGATTAAACATTCTTTGCGTTTCCTAGTAAAATATATTGCCTGACTTTTATCACCGTTTATCATGATCTTCCATTTATGAAAGCATTTAACTAATTCTGGCATTGCCGTTTGAAGGTTTTTTATAATATCCAAAGCTAATAAGTCGGAACAGAGGACTGCAGTATCATCAGCAAAGATTGCTATTGTGCAGTTACTAAGTTGTGGAATATCCGCAGTATACAGATTATATAGTATTGGGGACAAACAAGATCCCTTTGGGCAACCAGCGACATTAGGAATAAGTGTAGAACTGTAAGAATTTATATGGCCTTTAAATGATCTGAACTGTAAAAAACTTTGTATTAACCCGTTGAAGCCCAACCAATTTCATTTTTCGTTGATTCTTACTGTTTACTGTTCGATTAATCCAACACTGGGTCAAAATGGGTTAACTTTATAATCTCTTTTGGAATGTTGACATTGACCGAAACACATCTTCTGTTCATGACGAGTTATGAGCTCATACTGACGAACGCTATTTAATTTGAATAAAATCGGTTCATATTTAGATATAGCCATATATATATTGTCAGATTTATATATAGCTCCCATACAAATTTCGCTCTCATTTTGAGTTTTTCCGCTCTAGAAACCATATATTTCAACAGATCTTCTTCAAAATTGGCAAAACATATTATATTTCAACTAGAAATACCCATGGTGAAAATGAGCCAGATCGGTTCAGATTTAGATATAGTCCCCATTGACTTCCACTTTGACTCTTTTCACTCTAGATACCACATATTTTAACAGATTTTCTTAAAATTTGGTTAAATATCTTGTATTACCACTAGAAACAAACAGGGTGAAAAAGAGTCAGATCGGTTCAGATTTATATATAGCTCCCATACAAATTTCGCTTTCGGTTTGATTTTTTCCGCCTCAGAAGCCACGTATTTTCGCTGAATTTCTTCAAATTGAGAATAGCACGTAAAACATTAACTGGAAAAAAGTATTGTGTATATATAGCCCCGATACAAATATTCTTCTCGATTTGACATATTGGGTCAGGTCATATTAGCCTATGATTAGGAAACATAAAAAAATTCTTCCAGTTTTCAATTTTTTACAGAATTGTTGACCTCCTAGCTCCTTTTGTTTACATGTTCATTCTACAGACGGGATATGTCCAAATCGTCTTAGTAATGTTCAATGACCAAGAATATTTATACTTTATAAGGCGGCATTTAAAGTGGGTACAAATGGTATGAAAAACTTAGTATACCCCGATCCTGTTGAGGAGGGAATAAAATTCCTCATGTCGTTGTTCATCATTGCCGCTAACCGGTTACAGCAGTGTCAACTAGATAAATGGCAATGTCATCAACGTCATGTCAAAGTGAATTTGAGTGGAGATGTTGTGCAACCAACACAAGCCAAGTGCTGCAAACGCTTCACAAATTTAAGGAATTCAAATTTACAGCCTTCACCAAATATGGAAAGGGCAATGGTTATTTTGCAGCAAATGAAAATAAAATGGTAGTTTTAAAATTCACTTAGTTAGATATAGTTCAAGCCATGGGCCAAATGGCCCATTTCACTGGCCAAAAGTAAAAATTCACATCAAAATAAGGTATTTTTTTATTTCCCCGTGTCGTAATATTTAAATGTCAATGTAGAACGAGACTTAGTTGCTTGTCAATGTTGATTTTGCTTGTGAAAAATAAAAATTAAGTATTACTATGGAGAACAGAGTACGCAGTAGATATTCAATATTTTCAATAAGAAACGTGTAGATACAAATTAAACAAGACCACTGTTGTCTTAGAGTGATTGCAGTAAATTTTTACAATTTCGGCATGAAAAATAAAAGGATAAATTATATGTGTTTACTCTCATTTGGATGAAATTGCTGTTGTCTGAATGCACTATGGAAGATAGCGAAGTTGCGGTAAAAAATATGTCCCGTGAAGCTAGCTTCACCAAACCTAGTATGTCGACATCTACTGCCAAAATATATGATTTGAGAAAACATTGGCGGTCCACAACCCACAAAATGACACTCACCGAAATTTCTATTAACTTTAGAAATATTAAAACAATTAAAAAGGCGTTACATTCGACCCTCCACCATGGATTGCATTCCTCAGTATTACCGACAGAATAGAGACCGTCGAATTCACATATAAGTGCAATAAAATATTAGGAAACTTATGATTATTTGCTTATGGCGATTTTTTTTAAATAAATTGTAATGTTTCATTATTATAATTTTGAAATAACACGTAAAAAGGCGGTAAGTTCGGCCGGGCCAAATCTTATATACCCTCCACGACGGAGTGCCTTCCACAGTATTACCGACAGATTATTGGCTGTCGGCTTTACATATTAGGAAAATTGTTATATTTTTTATGCATATTTGATTATTTGTTTACTATTTGGAATTATAAGACATACTTATGCACATAAAAAATTGCACTGCTTCATTGCCATAATATCACCATATGTGGACTTATATGGCCTTATGTTCCACAATGGAGAATAAATATATTATCATAATAAAATATAGTCTTGCTATATAAAGGGTGATTTTTTAAGAGCTTGATAACTTTTTTAAAAAAAAAAACGCATAAAATTTGCAAAATCTCATCGGTTCTTTATTTGAAACGTTAGATTGGTCCATGACATTTACTTTTTGAAGATAATTTCATTTAAATGTTGACCGCGGCTGCGTCTTAGGTGGTCCATCCGCTTAGTCCAATTTTGGCATTTCCACGTTTTTGAGTAACAGAGGCCCAATTGCTGCGAACGGCGACGAATCGATAATTGATGGCCATCATTAACACTGGCCGATACAGCTGCGATATTTTCTTCAGTTCGCACTATACGTAAGCGTGTTGGTGGTTTAATGTCCAACAATGTAAATTTGGTGCGAAATTTAGTCACAATAGCCCGAATAGCCGCTTCAGTGGGTCGATTAAACTGACCATAAAATGGAAGCGCGCAATGAACTTTCTTAACAGAGCACGCATTTTGATAATAAAATTCAATAATTTGCAAGCGTTGTTCGTTTGTAAGACGATTCATGATGAAATGTCAAAGCATACTGAGCATCTTTCTCTTTGACACCATGTCTGAAATCCCACGTGATCTGTCAAATACTAATGCATGAAAATCCTAACCTCAAAAAAATCACTCTTTATAAATACAATACAATACTAATCAAAAAGTGAAGTGATTGCTGCCTCATTCTTCAAAAAGGTGTCCCAAATATTAGAAGTATTGTCCGGGGCACAGTGGTTCAGAATCAAAATCCATCGGCCAAAATTCAATAACTTTGGTTCAGGTAGACCTTTTAGAGTTCTGTAAAAAACCAAAACTAGACAAGGACCCAAGGATTATTTTGATATTAACATTAGAAATCGGGAAATAGGATATATTTTAGAAAGCGGTAAACCCTTCAACCTTTCCAAATATCTGTATGATACACTCCACTTTCTATACGAATACAATTCAATTCGGTAGTAAAGTGAAAAAGGAAAGAATTTTTGTATCCTGTAAATGTGTGTGTTTGGCAAAAAATGTTAAATCGGAAAGGACATTTGTATGGGAGTATACCAAAACCTGGAACGAAATAAGTGAAATATAATATGTATAGTTTGGCCAAAATCGGTTAAACATTTGGGAGCAACATTTGTATTGGGCTATATCTAAATCTGAACCGATCTTACCCACTTTCACCATAGGTGTTTTTAGTTGGATTATAAAATGTTGTGCCAATCTTAAAGAAAATCGGTGTGATTTCTAGCGCGGCAAAAGTCAAATCGGGAGCGACATTTGTATGGGTGCTATATCTAAATCTGAACCGATCTTACCCGCTTTCTGCATAGGTGTTTTAAGTTGTTTTGGCAAATTTAAAGAATATCGGGTACTATAGGGTGTTTTTTATTGAGGTATAGAACTTCGAATTGAAATAAAACACAAGAAAATCGTTTTAATGTCAATCAATTTGGCTTTATTGGAGGGATAATTTTATGCCATTAATGTTTAAATATGATTTCGGGCATGTGGCCGCCGCAGCTGGCTCGAATATAGCCAATTCTTCAGGTCCAATTTTAACCACTCCAATTGCTGTGCACGGTGGCGAATCGATTCATTCGGGTCCTCTTCAACACTTTGCTCTACAGCGGCAATTGTTTCTTCGGTGCGCACTGTTCGACGTCTCTGCGGATGCGTATTATCACATAGAGTAAACGTAGTGCGAAAACGATCCATGGTTAACCGAATTAATTGCTCTGGTGGACGATTATGTCGACCATAAAATGGTGAACTTCGCGAACTGAACCATTACTTTCGAAATAAATTTGCACGATTTGCAAGCGTTGTTCTTTTGTCAACCTGTTCATGATGAAATGGCAAACCAAACTAAAAATTAATCACTTGACAGCTGACAAAATGGCCGCCAGTTAAAAAAGTGATGCCAACTTAAAGTTCTATACTCCAATAAAAAACACCCTATACATTTGGTTTCTAGAGGGGAAAATGTCAAATCGGGAGCGACTTTTGTATGGGGCTATATCTAAATCTGAACCGATATGCCTCAAATTAAATAGCGTTCATCCTTGATCCACAAAACTTACTTGTGCCAATTTTTGTTAAGATCGGACTATAATTGCGACCTGTAATTTGATTACAGCAATAGACATTGCTAAATCGATTCAAAAAGTGATGCAGTCGATCGGTATAATTAACAATGGGTCTATCTCGCTTCCTTTTGGGTGTTAGAAACAAATGCTCAAAGACATAATACTCTCGTGGAGTGTATAAAAATTGAGTGAAAAATCTCTTAAAATGTGTGAGAAACAGAGAAAGTCAAAAAAAGAAATGACGTTTTCTCAATTTCAAAATCTGAAATATAATATAATATATACATAATAATAATATAATCCTATATAAATCTGTAATAGAAAAAAAACAATTTTTTTTCTTTGCATTATGAAGAAATACGTAAAAATATGTTAAAAAACATAAAAACAAAAAACTAAAAATTTTAATTTTCTTTAAAATCGAAAAATAAGAAAAGTAGTCAACTTTGGACTGATTTCTAAAATATATCCGATTTCCCGATTTTTAATGTCAATATCTCAAAAAATCCTTGGGTCCTTGTCTTATTTTTTACCGAACTCAAAAATGTCTACAAGAACAAAAGTTATAGAATTTTGGCCGATGGATTTTGATTCTGAACCACTATGCGGCGTCATTAGGAAGAAACATTTCCTCCCATTTGCAAATTTTTGAATCAGTTACCGACAAAGTAACTGAAAAGTACAAATTTCAAAGATTCGTTATATTTCGGGTCCACGTTGGAATATTTTTTCATTTTGACCCTAAAAGTACAAGTTTGGGATAATACTCAAATTTTGCGTGTCTACGAAGGCAGACGAGTGTAAACATTGAATTTCATGATTCTAACTACAGCCATTTGCTTGGTACCAATTTTAGTTTTTAAACGAATATCGAAAAATATATCTTTATTTTTCGCATCTAAACAGACAGAGCAATGTACACACAGAATTTCACTATTCTGAAAGGCTGCAGTTAGAAGTTAGAAGAGCTGTTACCTTTTTTATCCCCTTTTGTCCCATTTTCTGCCTAAAAGTACACATTTCGAAAAATTCCTTTTCGCGTATATTATGTCAGATAAATGCATACAACGAATTTCATGACTTCCACTTCAGCTGTTTGGTTGGTACCACTTTATCCCTCTTTTCCCATTGTATCCCATAAAAGTACGAATTTCGAAAAATTTATTTTATTTTTATTATTATTTTACGTGTCTACGTAATTATAGGGATGTACACACCGAATTTCATGTTTCTAGCTGTTGTCGTATCATTGGTACCATTTTTATCCCTTTTTGTCCCATTTCAACCGCTATTTTTATACCCTCCACCTCCAGGATGGGGGTATACTAACTCTGTCATTCCGTTTGTAACACCTTGAAATATCGACCTGAGACCCTATAAAGTATATATATTCTTGATCGTCATAAAATTCTAAGACGATCTAGCCATGTCCGTCCGTCTGTTGAAATCACGTTAGCATCTAAACGAAAGGAGCTAGAACTTTCAAATTTTCCATAAATGCGTCTTATAGTTGTAGATCGGTTGGGATTGAAACGGGGCGAAATCGGCCCAAAGGGAAACATTTTTCCCCCCCAAGGACTAAAAATGCCCATAATAATCCCTAATATTTTAGCGTATTTAAGCATGTTTTTTGCATATGTCTGTTTATATTTGCTTGATATTTGGTATGCACATTCCCTTATAGCAAAAACGTACCTAGAATAATGAAATTCGGTATATACATTCCTCTGATTGCATAGACACGTAAAATACACGGATTTTTCAAAATTCGTACATTTTGGGGTTAAAATGAAAAAAGGGGATAAAAATAGTACCAATCAAATGACCGCAGCTAGAGTCATGAAATTCGGAGTATACATTCCTCTGACTGTGTAGACACGGAAAATAAACTGATTTTTCGAAATTCGTACTTTTTGCGTCGAAATAGAAAAGGGGATAAAAATAGTACCAACCAAATGACCGCACCTAGAGTCATGAAATTCGGTGTATACATTCCTTTGACTACGCAGACATCCAAAATAAAAGATTTTTTCCAAATTCGTACTTTCAAGGGATACAATGGGTACGGAGGGATAAAAATGGTTCCAACCAAATGGGCGCAGCTGGAATCGTGGAATTCGGAGTATACATTCCTCTGACTGCATAGACACGCAACATAAAACGTTTTTTTTTTTCAAATTCGTAATTTTTCTTTTACGGCAAAAATTGGTTGAATCATGAAGTTAGGTTATTTTGCACTATGTACGTCTGATAATGGATTTTCAAAATTTGTACTTTTGGAATTAAAATAGAATGGAAATACAACCAACTGTAGCACCAACTATCTATCAATATTTATGGTATTTAAACTTTTTGAAAATATAAATATAAGAATATTTATTCTTTGATTTGAAATAAATAATGGTTTGAAATAATTAAAATATTATATTTATTTATAAAATTATTTTTTCAATATTTGTATTGGTTTTGGTTTGGCTATATTAAAAAAATTATATTTTCCTGTAATATTACTGCACTTCTATGAAAATCGACAACCTATGTGGAATGCAATCCATGGTGGAGGGTATATAACGCCATTTTTACTTGTTTTTGTATTTTTTTGTGTTTTCACGTTAGTAGAGGAATGTGCGCAACAAATATCAAGTGCATAAAAAACTAACATTTTCAAAAAAATGCTTAAATAATCTAAATATTAGGGGGTATTTCAGTCCATGTTAGGAAAACCATCCACTTTCATTTCAAGGCGATCGGCAACAATAACTCACATTTACGGAAAATTTGAACCTCCTAGCTCATTTCGTTCGGCAGTTGGCATGAATATACCCCCATCCTGGAGGTGTTGGGTATTATTTATTAATTAATTTAACGACCAGGCTCACTTATAGGGCGTGTCTACAAATATGTTTTTTATTGCTTTATAGCCCTTGACTATATATCAAAGTAATTCTCTAGAAAGACAAAGTACGAATTTCGAAATTCCATTATATTTCTGGTTTAAAATGGAATGTATACACCTAATTTCACGATTCCATTAAATTCAAAGGAATAAACCGACTTAATACAACACTACTGCATTTTTTCTCTAATACAGTTGACGCTAAAATGAATATGCTTTTACAACAATAACATCACAAATCAAAGATTCGAAAGTTGGAAAACAACCCGTGAATTACAACTTGGTGTCGATTTTCCTTTTTTGGGCATGTTAAATATATATGCAATTGTCCACCAGTCAATTTCAATGTTTTAAGATTTAAGAAACCTTTAAACATGTTTTCTGAAAAAATCGAATATTTCAAATGTCAGCAATGATTGAATACTTCAGTAACCAAATTTTTAATTTTCAGAATTCGTTAAAACATCGCAAGTAGTGACTTTCTGTCCATCACCAACGTACATCAAAATGCAGTACACTGCATTCGTAAAACAGTTTTGTTGAAAATAATAGCATTAATACACACCATATTGACTGTGTCGTTTTCATCCTAAAAGTACGAATTTCGAAAAGCGACATGTACTTTCCAGATTATAGCTACTTTTTTATAGACAATTTTTCCATAGGAGTACAAATTTGGAAAAACACTTTTTTGCGCTTCTAGACAGTCAGAAAATGCGTTTCAAAATATAATGAAAAACCAGTAAGTAAACTTCAGTCGACTAATCCGACTTATACCCTCACTCTCAGAGAAGATATACCGGAAGTTATAAGGAATTAAATTTTACGTAGGGCAGGATAATTAGTGTGGTAGGCACTACACATGGTCCCAGCTTCCACATTTATAAAACAATTGTAAAAACATGATCAAATATCAAGTCATGCTGGATTTCAGGCACCAGTATAGAAGTTATGAAGGATTCAATTTTACCTAGGATAGAGACTATTGTGTGGAAGGTACAAGAAGGGGCGTGGCTAAAGCGTAAATATTTCGAAGGTTTATAGTGATTACAAAAACATTTTCAAATATCAAATTGCAAAAGATTTGGACTACCCGTATGGATGTTATGTCGGCCTTATTGTAACCAAAGTTTATACCACTTTATGTGGGAAGTACCAGAAGGGGTGTGGCAACAACGCCCATATTTCATGCGAATGTAACTTCTTCAATTTCACAGTATTCCAACCATTTGTATAGAAGTTAAAACTGCTTTAATTTTACATACTTTTGGGTGATTTGTGTGAATGATAGGGTTTGGGATTTCCCGGACTTTTTCATTTCCCGGGAAACGCGAATGAAAAACTTCATTCCAGGGAATCCTATGTATGTACAATATCGTTTAAAGTATATACATTTAGTAAGTAGACCGTGTTCTTTATTTAAAATACTAACAATTTCCAAATTAAAAAAAATGCTTTTGTATAATATTTTGTCTCTAAACGAACGAATTGTCAGAATTAAAAATGTCATAAAGAGAACTTCTGAATCATATGCACTAATGACTAACACATACTAGTGTAAAACATGTTTAAGGAAACTAATAACTCGTATAACTAAAACAAAGAGCTAAAGTGATAGAAACTGTGATGACGTCTTTATTTTAAAAGATTCGTTCGTCTAGAGACGAAAATAACTTACCGCAACATGGGAAAATATGCGAAACAGTGAAAAAATTTAAATTTGATTTTATCAATGTGAAATATAAGTAGTTACAAACAAATTGCTAGTATCCTTTGAATACAAATAATAGTACAAAAAAGATTGAAAAGTTGTAGTCATTATTTATTAAGGAAAGGCTAAAATTGGGCGGGGCCGACTATATAATACCCTACACCACTCCCTGCGTATGTACCTCGCTTTGATTACTAAACCCAGGTATTTCATGGGAGCAATTTTATGTAGTTCATATATATTATACAGTTACTATAAATTCATCTTTAGCCATATTTAACGTATATGGTTAATAATATGGTAATTGATCCAATTATCCTACAGACAAATACAAATTATAAAGTAGTAATAGGAAGAATCGGACCGACATTTCAAAAGAGGGCCTGGTCTAAAACATGGGCCTATATATTTCTCATTCACGGTAGGTATTCCTAGTTGAAAAATATCATGATCTACAAAATTTGATGAAGATCCGATGTGAGATGTAGTTTCTAGAGCTGTAATAGATCAGAATGGCCCCCATTTGGGTTATACCAAAGTATGGAAATCGGGAAGGATTTTTGCATCCTGTAAATGTATGTGTTTGACAAAAAATGTTAAATCGGAAAGGACATTTTTATGAGGGTATATTGAAACCTGGAACGATGTGACCCGCTTTCACCATGTATGTTTATTGGTGAAATATAATACGTAAAGTTTGGACAAAATCGGTTAAACATTCGGGAGCAACATTTGTATTGGGGCTATATCTAAATCTGAACCGATCTTACCCACTTTCAGCATATGTGTTTCTAGTTCGATTATAAAATGTTGTGCCAATTTTAAAGAAAATCGGGTACAATATGTGGTTTCTAGAGCGGAAAAAGTCAAATCGGGAGCGACATTTGTATGGGGGCTATATCTAAATCTGAACCGATCTTACCCAATTTCTGCATAGGTGTTTCTAGTTGGATTATAAGATGTTGTGAAACATTTAAAGAAAATTGGGTATAATATTTGGTTTCTAGAGCGGAAAATGTCAAATAGGGAGCGTCATTTGTATGGGGGCTATATCTAAATCTGGACCTATCATACCCACTTTCAGCATAGGTGTTTATAGTTCGATTATAAAATGTTGTGCCAATTTTAAAGAAAATCGGGTACAATATGTGGTTTCTAGAGCGGAAAATGTCAAATCAGGAGCGACATTTGTATGGGGGCTATATCTAAATCTGAACCGATCATTAGATAGAGCCCCATACATACGCATTCAAAATATCGCAATTTTCAAAATATGTTACTTCACTTCATTGTAAAGTCGACAGTATATAATCTACAGGTAATACAATGGAATGCAATCCATGATGGAAGGTATATAAGATTAGGCCCGGCCGAACTTAATGTATTTTTACTTGTTACTATTACCTCTCTAGAACTAACACTTCACACGGGAAGCTTATAAAATTTTGCAGATAATCTTATATTTCAACTAAGACTAAGATAGTCAAATACATGGGTTCATGTTTTGGTATAACCCCAAACAATGGGGCGCAGCTAGAGTCATGGAATTCGGTGTATACATTTCTCTGAATTTTTCCAAATTCGTACTTTGGTATTTAAGCTCAATTTGAAGAAATTCGATGAAATCGCGTGGTTTCGGGGGCGGAGAAAGTCAAGCCGGGAGCGAAATTTGTGTGGGAGCTATATATATATCTGAACCGTTGTGACCCAATTTCACAATAGGTGTTTCTAGTTGAAATATAAGATACTAGCACTACCCGCTGCTTCGCACGCGAAAAAGCAAGTTATTCGTTCATTTTATCCGTCTCTGTTTTTGGATAGTATTTATTTAATTTTCTTTTGGTGGATATAGATAAATCTAAAATAGTAATTTGGTAAGCTCCTATTAGCTAGCACTCACACACAGTCAAAGGAATGTGCTTGTCGATATGCACTATTTTAGCTGAACTACTTCGTATGTATAGTTTTCTACTAAGTTTTGAACAAAAAATTACAACCATTTATATCCTCGCTCTTGTTTCTAGATTCAGCCCAAAAGTACACATTTTGAAAAATCACTATAGGTAACATGTGTTTATGCTCCCCTAAAAATATGTACTTTATAACAATCCTGTGTTACCAGGATTGTACAGCATTATTATACCCTTTCGTCCCGCGCACCCCTTAGAAGTACAAATTTCGAAAAATCAAACTACTGCGCTGCAGTGGAATTTACAAACTAAATTTCACGATTCTAGCTGTAATACTAAAGTTGGTACCATTTTTATCCCTTTTTGTCCCGCTCGCCACTTAAAACAACAAATTTGGAGAAATCCAATTTTACTTCGTTTCTATATGGTCAGAGGAATTTACATACCAAATTTCACGTTTCTAGCTGTAATACTTTAGTTGGTACCATTTTTATCCCTTTTTGTCCCGCTCGTCTCTTAAAAGTGCAAATTTCGAAAAATCCAATTTTACCTCGTTTCTATATGGTCAGAGGAATTTACATACCAAATTTCACGTTTCTAGCTGTAATACTTTAGTTGGTACCATTTTTATCCTTTTTTGTACCTTTAAAAGTAAAAATTTCGAAAAATCCAATTTTACTTCTTTCCTATATGGTCAGAGGAATTTACATATCAAATTTCACGTTTCTAGCTGTAATACTTTAGTTGGTACCATTTTTATCCCTTTTTGTCCCGCTCGTCTCTTAAAAGTGCAAATTTCGAAAAATCCAATTTTACCTCGTTTCTATATGGTCAGAGGAATTTACATACCAAATTTCACGTTTCTAGCTGTAATACTTTAGTTGGTACCATTTTTATCCCTTTTTGTCCCGCTCGTCCCTTAAAAGTACAAATTTCGAAAAATCTAATTTTACTTCGTTTCTATATGGTCAGAAGAATTTACATACCAAATTTCACGTTTCTAGCTGTAATACCTTAGTTGGTACCATTTTTATCCTTTTTTGTCCCGCTCGCCCTTAAAAGTACAAATTTCGAAAAATCCAATTATACTTCGTTACTATATGGTCAGAGGAATTTACATACCAAATTTCACGTTTCTAGCTGTAATACTTTAGTTGGTACCATTTTTATCCCTTTTAGTCCCGCTCGTCCCTTAAAAGTACAAATTTCGAAAAATCCAATTTTACTTCGTTTCTATATGGACAGAGGAATTTACATACCAAATTTCACCTTTCTAGCTGTAATACTTTAGTTGGTACCATTTTTATCCCTTTTTGTCCCGCTCGTCCCTTAAAAGTGCAAATTTCGAAAAATCCAATTTTACCTCGTTTCTATATGGTCAGAGGAATTTACATACCAAATTTCACGTTTCTAGCTGTAATATTTTAGTTGGTACTATTTTTATCCCTTTTTGTCCCCTTCGTCCCTTAAAAGTACAAATTTCGAAAAATCCTATTTTACTTCGTTTCTATATGGTCAGAAGAATTTACATACCAAATTTCACGTTTCTAGCTGTAATACTTTAGTTGGTACCATTTTTATCCCTTTTTGTCCCGCTCGTCCCTTAAAAGTACAAATTTCGAAAAATCCAATTTTACTTCGTTACTATATGGTCAGAGGAATTTACATACCAAATTTCACGTTTCTAGCTGTAATACCTTAGTTGGTACCATTTTTATCCCTTTTGTCCCGCTCGTTTCTTAAAAGTGCAAATTTCGAAAAATCCCTATTTGTAGCTCGTCTTCATGGTCATTGCAAGGAACTCACCGAATTTCATGTTTATAGCTACTGCCGTTTAGTCAGGACGAAGGTTCGATGTTTATCCCTTTTAGGGCCATTTTATCCCCTAAAAGTACGAATTTCGTAAAACCCTTTCTTAGTCGACGTCTACGTCATATTTAGGAACTACCCTGAAAATTTCATGACCCTGGCTTCAGCCGTTTGGTCTGGGGGCTGGTCAATGATAAGTCAGTCAGTCAGTCAGTCAGTAACGCAACTCTTTTATATATATAGATTTTTCAAGATTTGAAGAAAATCTGTTAAAAGAAAGAGACAAATCGGGAGTGAAATTCGTATATTGGCTATATCTAAATCTGAACCGATTTTCTTCAAATTAAATAACGTTCGTCTTTATCCCGAATATTTTCGTTGTGCAAAGTTTCGTTTGGTTCTGGCTACAATTTCGATCTGTACTTTGATTACAAGAATATATGGACAGACAAACGGACGGACGGACAGACAGACGGACAGTGCTGTGTTGAAAATGTGTTAGATCGGTTCAGATTTATATATAGCTTCCATACAAATTTCGCTCCCAATTTGACTTTTTCCGCTCTAGATGCCACATATTTTAACAGATCTGCTTTAAATTTGCCAAAATATCTTATATTGCAACCAGAAACACCCATTGTGAAAATGGGTCAGATCGGTTCAGATTTATATATAGCTCACATACAAATTTCGCTCCCAATTTGACTTTTTCTGCCACAGAAACCACGTATATTCACCGAATTTCTTTAAATTGAGCATATCACGTTATACTTGAACTGAAAGATTCTATTGTGAATTCCATGTTTGAATACAGCCCCGATTCAAATAATCTTCTCGATTTAACAAATTGGGTCAGGTCATATTAGCCTATGATAAGGAAACATACAAAAACCCTTCCCGTTTTCGCTTTTTCACCGAATTGTATTGTATTCGGATAGAAAGTGGAGTGTATGATATAGTCGGCCCCGCCCGACTTGAGCCTTTCCTTACTTGTTTTTCTTTTGTATCGAGTGGCATGGTGTACTACATTTTTACCCGCAGCTGTCACAACATGCATACCCAGCCAAATGTTACGAATATTGTATTCATTCATGAATATGTGCGTTTCAATTTTTTATTTTTGTTTGTTTCCCTTTTTAGCGAACTCGAAAACATCAAACCAAGTCGTACAAATCATTGGGATTTGTTGAATTCTGCCAAGCTTTATTATCAAAGGATTTTGTGATTTTGTTTTCTCAGGATACAAATAAAAAATGATTTGATGGTTGTTTTTATGTTTGCAATAACAATTTATTTCGCCACTGTACCGAGGGATTTATAAATCCATTTATGAACCAGCAAATATTGTGCTGGAAGCGCCCACAGCTATACTCATTTAGAGTCGCTCTAAATGCAAATTGCCGCATAAGAGCAAATGCATTTCAATGATTAGTTGGTAAGCAGTTGGGTGGCTCACAAGGGAGCAACCGTCAACATGAAATTATGCATTATTACACTCTCCACCTTAGGGTGGAGTGAGGATTCATTTTGTCATTCCGTTTACAACACACCGTGACACATTCACTGTAGACCTCGAAGAGTTTATATATTCTGGGTCGTTACAATTTGCTAGACATGTCCGTCTGTACGAGGTTCAAATTTGCCTTACATGTTTCTAATGGTTACACCGTCCGCTGGTCCTTACTACAATTGAACCGAATTATATGCGTCTGAAACTACACCATTTTCAAGTGTAATTCAAAAGACACCATTTGAAATTCAAAAATTCCATTTGAAATTCAATAAATATCAATTGAAATTCAAAAAATATCATTTGAAATTCAAAACTCATCACTCGTCATTTGTAAAAGACACCATTTGAAATTCAAAAGTCGTCATTTGTAATTCAAAACTCGTCATTTGTAGTTCAAAAGACACCATTTGAAATTCAAAACTCGACATTTGTAATTCAAAATACACCATTTGAAATTAAAAAGTTTTCATTTAAAATTCAAAAATTATTCCTTTTGAATTTCAAAAGATTCCATTCGAAATTCAAAAATGTAAACAAACTTATTTAAGAAAAATATATATTGGGTGGGGTAGCATTTCAACTGGTGTCTTTTGAATTTCAAGTGATGTCTTTTGAATTACAATTGAAAAAGGTGTATAGGCAACATGGAGTTATATGGCGGTTTCAGTTTTTCTTATTCTTAACTTTTTGCCCCTTAAAACAAGTATAAAGTTTCAAAGGATAATATTTTTCAAAAAAATTATGTGCACCCTACGATACCGTTACAAGTGTCAAATAAAAAAAGGAAAAGGAATGTTTCCATACTCTTAAATTTTTGCCGCTTAAAATAAGTATAAAGTTTCAAAGGATAATATTAAAAAAAAAAATTATTTGCACCCTACGTTTCCGTTATAAGTGTCAAATAAAAAAGGAAAATATTTGTTAAAAATACTTTAAATTTCATGCTTCTATCTGTAGTAGTTTAACATCCGGTAGCAACTGCTAGCAAGCGTCACCATCCTTTTGTAATTAAATATTCGACCGGCATTTTTTTTTGCAGTGCATCCCCATATGTACGTGTATGTCACCTGAAGTCTATTGAATCTGTCAACATCAGCGAACGAACACCGTTTTGGGCTGCGGTGTTGTGGCTTGGCATCATCACGAATGTCTGATGATGAGTCTTAAAAAAATAAATAAATACGAAAATAATGCACAATAATAAATATATGTATGTATGTTGGTACCATGTGGTTAAAGTTCGTTGTGCTGTGAAAACCCACAGTCTTTTATGCAGATTACTCCAGTGTCTGCGTGCAACACATGCTGCTGTTGACGTTTGTGGAGGGTACGTGATTTAATTAAGATTGCGGTCCGAAAGTTATTTTCGAGTGCGTGTACGCTCCGTACCCGCTAATAACTCGATACAAAAATATACACCTGGTTATTTGTGTACATCAGCTGAAATTATACGCAGAGTTCATTGTCATCAGCTGAAATCCAAATGGACGTAACATCACTTCTCATAATTTTCCAGGAGGAGCAAAATGATATGGAAACCAATTTGGTTTGTAATTGTAGTCCATTTTTCAGGATACTTTCAAAACACAAAAGTGCAATTGCATTAAAAGGTAGAATGCGTTACGTCATTGAGTCGAAAATTTGGTACTACACAGAAAAAAATAGTTCGATTTGTATACCATCCACCTTAGGATGGAATGTATACTAATTATACCCTACACCACTTCGTGGTCTAGGGTATTATAAGTTAGTTTCGCGCCAAATGTTTGTAACACCAAGAAATAATCGAGCTAGACCCACCTTAAAGTATACCGATCGGCTTAGAATCACCAGCTGAGTCGATTTAACGATGTCTGTCTGTCCGTCCGTCCGTCCGTCCGTCTGCTGTCCATCTAAGCTTGTTCGCACTCTACAGGTCGCAATTGTTGTCCGATTGTCATGAAACTTGGCAGAAATTATTTTTTCTGGCCAAGGACCATCGGTATTGTATTTGGAGGAAATCGGTTCAGATTTAGATATAGCCCCCATACAAATGTCGCTCCCGATTTGACATTTTCCGCTCTAGAAACCACATCTTGTACCCGATTTTCTTTAAATTTGGCACAACATCTTATAATCCAACTAGAAAGACCAATGCAGAAATTGGAACATATTTTAATCCAACTAGAAACACGTATGCAAAAATTGGATAAGATCGGTTCAGATTTAGATATAGCCCCCATACAAATGTCGCTCCCGATTTGACATTTTCCGCTCTAGAAACGACATATTGTACCCGATTTTCTTTAAATTATGCAGAACATCTTATAATCCAACTAGAAACACCTATGCAAAAACTGGGTAAGATCGGTTCAGATTTAGATATAGCTCCCATACAAATGTCACTCCCGATTTGACATTTTCCGCTCTAGAAACGACATATTGTACCCGATTTTCTTTAAATTTTGCAGAACATCTTATAATCCAACTAGAAACACGTATGCAAAAATTGGGTAAGATCGGTTCAGATTTAGATATAGCCCCCATACAAATGTCGCTCCCGATTTCACATTTTCCGCTCTAGAAACGACTTTCTTTAAATATTGCAGAACATCTTATAATCCAACTAGAAACACGTATGCAAAAATTGGTTAAGATCGCTTCAGCTTTAGATATAGCCCCCATACAAATGTCGCTCCCGATTTCGCTTTCTCCGCTTTAGAAACCACATATTGTACCCGATTTTTTTTAAATTGGCACAACATCTTATAACACTGTGCAACATTTTTGAAGTCATTTCAAAATAACCATATACGGACACCGCTACATGATAAAAGACCAAAAAAAAAAGACCCGTGTTTTTTTTCCCCCAAAGTCATGCACTTTTTTTTATGGGCCCCCAGAGATTTGAGGCCTCGGTGTAATTTTTGGAAAAAAGTGATCATATTCTCAGGCTCATATCTTGCAAACCGTTCGGAATTTTGATTTACTCTCTGAGGCAAAGTTCTAGCCCTTGTCATAAAGAACAAAAATTGTGAACATATAAAATCAAAAAAACTTCATCTTCAAGGTCAAAATCGCAAAAAACTTAAAAAAATTCGATTTTTTTTAACCTTTTTTCCCCTGTTCAGGTCCATAGGTAGCAAACCGTTGAAAATTCAGGGAAACAATCAACTACAAAAATGTACCTAAGATCTCAATAAACAACTTTCTAGAACATATGAACTTCCTAGGAATTATTCTTAACACCGTTTAGGTAGCGCTTAGGTAGCCGCAAAAGTGAAAAATTTTTCCAATTTGTTCTTTATGACAAGAGCTAGAACTTTGCCTCAGAGAGTAAATCAAAATTCCGAACGGTTTGCAAGATATGAGCCTGAGAATATGATCACTTTTTTCCAAAAATTACACCGAGGCCTCAAATCTCTGGGGGCCCATAAAAAAAAAATTGCATGACTTTGGGGGAAAAAAAACACGGGTCTTTTTTTTTGGTCTTTTATCATGTAGCGGTGTCCGTATATGGTTATTTTTTTATACCCTCCACCTCCAGGATGGGGGTATATTCACTTTGTCATTCCGTTTGTAACACCTTGAAATATTCATCGCAGACCCCATAAAGTATATATATTCTGGGTCGTGGTAAAATTCTAAGACGATATAGCCATGTCCGTCTGTCCGTCTGTCTGTCTGTTGAAAGCACGATAGCGGCCGAACGAAATGAGCTAGGAGGTTCAAATTTTTCGTAAATGTGTCTTATGGTTGTAGATCGGTTGGGATTGAAAGTGGACGAAATCGGCCCAGAGGGAAAAATTTTTCCCTCTCAAGGACTGAAAATACCCCTAATATTTTGTGTATTTCAGCATGTTTTTTGAACATATTAGCTTGTATTTACTTGATATTCGCAATGCGCATTCCCTTTATAGCATAAAATGACACCATAGAGTGATTTTTATTTATAGGGGGCGAAATGGGACAAAAAGGGATAAAAATGGTACCTTTCAAACGACAACAGATAGAAACACGGAATTTGGCGTGTACATTCCTCTAATAGAGTAGATAAATAATATAAAAGTATTTTTTCTAAATTCGTACTTTAAAGGGGTTAAATGGGGCAAAAGGGATAAAAATAGTACCAACCTAACGGCTGCACCTAGAATAGTGAAATTCGATATATACATTCCTCTGATTGCGTAGACACGTAAAATAAAAGAACTTTCCAAAATTCGTACTTTTTGGGGTTCAAATGGAAAAAGGGGATAGAAATAGTACCTACCAAATGACAGCAGCTAGAATCATGAAATTCGGAGTAGACATACCTCTGACTGCGTAGACACGAAAAATAAAACGTCTTTTCCAAATTCATACTTTCAAGGGATACAATGGCTACAGGGGATAAAAATAGTACCAACTAAACGAATACAGCTAGAATGATCAAATTCAGTGTGTACATCCCTCTAATTGTGTAGATACGTAAAATAAAGAGATTTTAGATAGTCGTACTCTTGAGGGGGCAAAATTGGAAAAAGGGGATAAAAATGGTACCAACAAAATGGCCGCTGATAGAATCATGGAATTCGGTGTATACATTCCTCTGACTGCATAGCCACGTAAAATATTTTTTTCCAAATTCGTACTTTATTTTGTTGCTTATACACAAAAAATGGTAGAATCATGAAGTTGTCTTGTACTGCGTACGTGAGAGATAAGGTATTTTCAAAATTTATACTTTTGAAATTAAAATAGGATGGAAATACAACCAACCAAACAACTGTAGCTGAAAATACACT
Source organism: Polietes domitor (assembly GCA_947397865.1). NCBI lineage: Eukaryota > Metazoa > Arthropoda > Insecta > Diptera > Muscidae > Polietes > Polietes domitor. Next base: position 98,735,740 of record OX377621.1, on the reverse strand, counting down.
CTCTATCCCCCAATATTTAGGGTATTTATGATTGCTCCCTTATATTTACTTTATGAATTGAAGTATTATTTCCTTTATATATACATAGTATACAAACATTGGTAGCCTTGGCTTATTAATTAAATTTTTTATTTTCATACAGTTAAAATTTGTTGCGGACATTCCTCTTGTAGCTTGGAAGCACCACGAAGAAAATAAAAGTTTTAGCGGCGAAATGGGACAAAAAGGGATAAAATATGGTACCAATAATACGACAACAGCTAGAATCATGAAATTCGGTGTGTACATCCCTCTAATTGCATAAACACGTAAAATAGAGGGATTTTTCGAAATTCGTACTTTAAGGGATATAATTAAAAAGAGGGATAAAATGGGACCTACCAAACCGCTGCAGTTGAAATCATGAAATTCGATGCATACATTCTGACTATGAAGACTCGAAAAAGGTTTTTTTTTTCGAAATTTGTACATTTGGGCGGAGAATGGGGCGAATGGGGATATCTTTAAAATTTATACTTTTCTTATCACTTTGTCTGTATCTGAAAATGCTTCTTTCTAATGGCGACTGATTGTCGATTTTAAACAGTGCGCATAAGTATACATTATAGTTTGAAATAGTAAACAAATATAGTAATGTTCATAAAAATATCACAATTTTCGTAATATGGTACTGTACTTCTATGTAAAGTCGACACCCTTTAATCTGCTGGTAATACTGTGGAATGCACTCCGTGGTGGAGGGTATATAAGATTCGGCCCGGCCGAACTTAACGCCTTCTTACTTGTTCGTGTTGCACTGTGTAATCCATCTAAAAAACCTATGGTGAAAGTGGGTAAGATCGGTTCAGATTTAGATATAGCCCTCATATATTTCAACTAAGAAGACATATTGTGAAAGTCAAATATATGGGTCCATGTTTTGGTATAACCCCCATACAAATTGGGCCCCCATTCCACTCTATTACATCTCTAGAACCCACATCGTGCATTAAATCTCGATATAATTTTTTATATCATGTCAAATTTCAACTAAGAATACCTACTTTGAAAGTGATCTATATGGAACCTCTTTTTAATGTAGAGCACTTGCAAATGGCCCCATTTTAATTTTTACCCCTCAAGAACGCAAATTTTACATCGGATTTTTTTTTTCAAATTTTGCAGATTATATTATATTTCAGAATACAAAGTCAAATATATGTGTCCACATTTTGGAATAACCCAATAACTCATTCTACTCTAATACAGCTCTACAAACTACGTCTTACATCGCATCATGATATATTTCAACTATGAATACCTACTGTGAATGAGAAAAATATAGGCCCATGTTTTGAGCCGGTGTTGTTATAGGCCTCCTTTCAAATGTCGCTCCCGATTTGACATTTTCCACTTCAGAAACCACATATTGTACCCGATTTTCTTTACATTTGGTACAACATCTTATAATCCAACTAGAGACACCTATGCTGAAATTGGGTAAGATCGGTTCAGATTTAGATATAGCCCCCATACAAATGTCGCTCCCGATTTGACATTTTCCGCTCTAGAAACGACATATTGTACCCGATTTTCTTTAAATTTTGCAGAACATCTTATAATCGAACTAGAAATACGTATGCAAAATTTGAGTAAGATCGGTTCAGATTTAGATATAGCCCCCATACATATGTCGCTCCCGATTTGACATTTTCCGCTCTAGAAACCACATATTGTACCCGATTTTCTTTATAATTGGCATAACATCTTATAATCCAACTAAAAAACCTATGGTGAAAGTGGGTAAGATCGGTTCAGATTTAGATATAGCCCTCATACAAATGTTGCTCCGGAATGTTTAACCGATTTTGCCCAAATTTTACATATTATATTTCACCAATAAACAGACATGGTGAAAGCGAGTCACATCGTTCCAGGTTTCAATATACCCCCATACAAATGTCCTTTCCGATTTAACATTTTTTGTCAAACACATACATTTACAGGATGCAAAAATCCTTCCCGATTTCAATTTTTTACCGAATTGAATTGTAATGTGATAGAAAGTTCGTCCTTCTTTAACCTTTCCTTACTTGTTTAGGAGATGCCCATATGTCCATACTTTGGTATAACCCAAATGGGGCCCAATCTGATCTATTACAGCTCTAGAAACTACATCTTACATCGTATCTTCATCAAATTTTGCAGATCATGATATTTTTCAACTAGGAATACCTACCGTGAATGAGAAATATATAGGCCCATGTTTTGGACCAGGCCCAAAATGTTGTTATCGGCCCCCTTTTGAAATGTCGGTCCGATTCATCCTATTACTACTGTATAATTTGTATTTGTCTGTACAATATACGTTAAATATGACTAAAAATGAATTTAAGGTAACTGTATAATTTGTATGAACTACATAAAATTGCTTCCATGAAATACGTGGGTTTAGTAATCAAAGCGAGATACATACGAGGGAGTGGTGTAGGGTATTATATAGTCGGCCCCGCCCGACTTTAGTCTTTCCTTACTTGTTTTATCATTCTGTTTGTATCATCTTGAAATATTAATATATAAAAGGTGATTTTTTAAAAGCTATAGGAAAGTTTTTGAACAAAAAAAACACATCAAATTCAGAAAAATGCATGAAATCTTTATTTGAATCGATAGTACGGTCCATATAATTTAATGTTTGAAGATTATTTCATGCAAATGTTGACCATGACTGCGCCTCAAATGGTCCATCCGCTTAGTCCAATTTTGGCATTTCCACGTTTTTGAGTAACAGAGGCCCTATTGCTGCGAACGGCGATGAATCCATAATTGATAGTCATCATTAACACTGGCCGATACAGCTGCGATATTGTCTTCAGTTCGCACTCTACGTAAGCGTGTTGGTGGTTTAATGTCCAACAATGTAAATTTTGTGCGAAATTTAGTCACAATAGCCCGAATAGCCGCTTCAGTGCGTCGATTAAACTGAAGCGAGCGATGAACTTTCTTAACAGAGCACGCATTTTGATAATAAAATTCAATAATTTGCAAGCGTTGTTCGTTTGTAAGACGATTCATGGTTAAATTATAGACCAAACTGAAGATGTTTGACAGTGAAAGAAAACACGAAACGTGCGCCAGCTGATTAAACCAGAGTTGTCAGAAAGATAATAGCTAAAAAATCACCCTTTAGTCAAGAAAGTGTATAAAGGCTCAAATACCCTAAATATGGGTCGATATTGGGTGCATTTTCAGTTACACTCGTTTGGTTGGCTGTATATCCTTCCTAATAGGAAGAAGTTCCTATTTTAATTCCAAAAGTACAAATTCTGAAAATTCATTATTTCTCACGCACACAGCGCAAAACAACCAAACTTCACTTCATTGTACCCATTTTTCCCATAAAATTAAAAAAGTAAGTAAAGTATGTAGCCGCCATTTGATCGGTACCATTTTTATCCCCCTTTTTCCATTTTACCCCCTTAAAAGTTCATTCTAGCTGTAGTCGTTTAGTTGGGACCACTTTTATCCCTATGTTCCCGTTGTATCCCTTGAAAGTACGAATTTGGAAAAACCTTTTCATTTTTCGTGTCTACGCAATCAGAGGAATGTATACACCGCTATTCATTATTCTAGGTTACAATTATTGTCCGATTGTCACAAAAATTGGTACAAGTAATTTTTTGGGCCAAGGACGGACGCCATTTAATTTGAAGCAAATCAGTTCAGATTTAGATATAGCCCCAATACAAATGTCCCTTCCTGTTTTAATTTTCCCGCTCTAGAAGCCACATATTTCACCCGATTTGCTTCAAATTCGGCATTCTGACTTATAATTGAACTAGAAACATCTTTGGTAAAAGTTGGTCAGATCGGTTCAGATTTAGATATAGGTCCCACACAAATTTCGCTCCCGATTTTACTTTTCCCGCTCTAGAGACCACATGTTTATACCGATTTTCTTCAAATTTGGTACAACAACTAGAAACATCTATGGTAAAAGTTGGTCAGATCTTTCCAGATTTTACTTTCTTTCACGAATTCAATTGTAATGGGGTAGAAAGTGGCGGGTATCACATAGTATATAATATAATACTCCATTCGATCAAAAAATAAAATTTTGACCCACTGTAAATGGAAACTCAGACCAGATGAACTATATGTTTAGTCTATAAAAATATCTACACAACATGCCCTTTCAGAGTTATAGGGTCGCTACTCTGTTCCAGAAATGCTGTTGGACAGCGTTATTATTAGTTTTTTACCCTTCACGAGGGTGTTATGTCTGTCTGTCCGTCCGTCAATCTCTTCTGGTAATCAAATTATCCGATCCTCACGAAAATTTTGTGGGCCAAGGACGAACTATATTTAATTTGAAGCAAATCGGTTTTGATGTAGATATAGCCACCATACAAATTTTGCTCCCGAAATCATATGTTTTGACAGATTTTCTTCAAATTTGACACAACATTTTATATTTGAACTAGAAACATCTCTGGTGAAGATGAGTCAAATCGATTCAGATTTATATATAGCTCCCATACAAATGTCTATGTACCGATTTGACTTTTTCCGCTTTAGAAGACACATCTTTTAACCGATTTTGTTAAAATTTTGCACAACTTATATTACAACTAAAATTATCTGTAGTGAAAGATCGGTTCAGATTTATATATAGCACCCATATAAATTTCGCTCCCGATTTGTTTGTTATACTTCGTATTTATTTATGTGTGAAAGGCCATGAAAAGTGAAACAAGTAAGTAAGTTTCCGTCGGTTAAATTGACTTCTATATACTCTTACTGTCAGAGAACATGTGTGTGGAGAGACTTACATTTTACTTAGCGCCGGATTATGTGCGTGGGAGGTACTAGTTGTTTGTGGCAATTGGACCCAGCTTCCACATTTGTAAATAATTGTAAAAATATTATCATAATATCAAGTGATAATTCATGCACCTGCATATGAGTTATAAAGCATTTGGGAGGGGGATACTAGAAGGGACGTGGCCAAAGCATAAATATTTTTTAGATTTAATGTGATTATAAAAACATTTTGGGTTGATTTGTGTGGGAGGTACCAGAAGGGGCATGGCAAAACTCGCCATATCGTGCACGCTCAAAGTGGTTATAATAACGTTATCCTATACCAAAATATAGCTACTTCCGGCTCTCTGCGTGGAAGTTTAATTGGTTTTTATTTAACATAGGAATATGTATTATTTGCGTGGGAGGTATCAGAAGGAGCGTGACAATTTCGCCCATCTTCGAATTTAAACTAAGCTTGGGAAAAATATTACCATGTGCCAAGATTGAATTGAATCCTTAACTCCCTTTTGAGAGTTATCGTGTACACCAGCCAGACAGATGGACATGGCTCAAACATCTTAAAATATTGTGAAACGGATTTGTCCAAACATACTTAGGGTCTTAAGTCACTCCTTAAATGCGTTACACTTTTTTCTGTCCCAAATGATATATACCCTCCTACTCTGTAGAGTGAAGGTATATAAACTCACCCTAATGAACATAACTTATCTTTCGATATGGGCATTTCCGGCGAATGGTCAACCAGGCCCGAAAAATAAAATGTTGATAAACATCGTATTTAATTGAGTATAGTTATAAAAAATGTCTTAATTTGTATAATACATTGGATTTGTAGCATATCTCAGTTGTTTTCATGTGAAAATTTAAAAAATGTATTTTTATATTTAATTATTTTACATGCTAAACATATGTTATGTTGGCACTCTTTCTACAAAATCTCTCTAATTCAATCAATTAAGAATGGAAAAATGTCAGGAGACCAAAAAAATGTTCGAATAACGGTTAATTTTCTTATCCATGTTCTAATCGTACGTTAGCGACCGAAAACATCAGAACACAGTTGTTTCTAGTTGAACTATAAGATGTTTTGCCAATTTTGAAGCAAATCTGTTGAAATATGTGGTATCTAGAGTGAAAAGGGTCAAATTGGGAGTGAAATTCGTATGGGGTCTATATCAAATTAAATAGCGTTCGTCCTTGTCCCGAAACACTTCGTTGTGCAAAGTTTCGTTTTGTTCTGGCTACAATTGCGACCTGTATCGTGATTACAATAATAGATGGGCAGACGGACATACAGACATTGCTAAATCGACTCAGAAAGTGATTCTATCTACCTTCCTTTTGGGTGTTACAAACAAATGCACAAAGACATAATACTCTCGTGGAGTGTATAAAAAGTTTGGAGTTACAACTAACCAAACTTTTTTTATACCCTACACCACTTCGTGGACTAGGCTATTATAAGTTAGTTTCGCGCCAAATGTTTGTAACACGAAGAAATAATTGTGCTGGGCCCACCTTTAAGTATACGGATCGGCTTAGAATCACTAGCTGAATCGATTTCACGATGTCTGCCTGTCCGTCCAACTAAGCTTGTTCGCAGTCTACAGGTCGCAATTATGGTGCGATTGTCATGAAATTTCGCAGAGGTTACTTTTTGGTCCAAAGACGATTGGTATTGAATTTGGAGGAAATCGGTTCAGATTTAGATATAGCCTCCATACAAATATTCTTATAATTTACACAATTACTGCTCTAGAACACACATTTTACATGGGATCATGACCAAATTTTCAGTATCTTGTTACATTTGAACTAGAAACAGCTAAGGGGAAAGTGGACAACATGGGTCCATGTTTTGGTATAGCCCCCATCGGATCTTGATCAAATTTTCCACGCAATGTTACATTTATACTAGAAACACGTATTTTGAAAGCCAGCTATATAGGTCAATGTTTTGGAATATACCCCATACAAATGGGCCCCCAGTTTACATTGGATTTTGCAGATCATGTTATACTTCAATAAAGAATATCTACTTAAAAAGCGATTTATAAGGGTCCACTTTTTAGTGTAGCGCACCTTGCCCAATTTTAATAAGTACCTATCTAGGACCCACGTTTTTCATCAGAATTTTTTCAAATTTTGAAGATTATATTATATTTCAACTAAGAATACATACTATGAAAGTCAAATATATGTGTCCATAATTTGGTATAACCCCCATACAAATTGGGCCCCCATTCTACTCTAATACAGCTCTAGATCACATATCGTGCATAGGATCTCGATACAATTTTGCATATCATGTCATATTTAAACCAAGAATACCCACTTTGATCTATATGGTAACACGTTTTAATGTAACGCCGTTACAAATGGCTCCATTTTAATTTTTACCCATCAAGGACGCAAATTTTACATCGGATTTTTTTTTTTCAAATTTTGCACATTATATTATATTTCAACTAATTATGTGTCCATACTTTGGAATAACCCAAATGGCCCCCATTCTACACTATTACCCCATGTTGTAATAGACCCCCATTTCGATCCGATTTATCCTATTTTAGCCTTTCCTTACTTGTTTTCATTTTCAATGTTTCGTACGATCGCGACCATAAGTATATATTTTAATAAACAATGTTTTTATACCCTCCACCTCCAGGATGGGGGTATATTCACTTTGTCATTCCGTTTGTAACACCTTGAAATATTCATCGGAGACCCCATAAAGTATATATATTCTGGGTCGTGGTAAAATTCTAAGACGATATAGCCATGTCCGTCTGTCCGTCTGTCTGTCTGTTGAAAGCACGATAGCGGTTGAACGAAATGAGCTAGGAGGTTCAAATTTTTCGTAAATGTGTCTTATGATTGTAGATCGGTTGGAATTGAAAGTGGACGAAATCGGCCCAGAGGGAAAAATTTTTCCCTCACAAGGACTGAAAATACCCCTAATATTTTGTGTATTTCAGCATGTTTTTTGAACATATTAGCTTGTATTTACTTGATATTCGCAATGCGCATTCCCTTTATAGCATAAAATGACACCATAGAGTGATTTTTATTTATAGGGGGCGAAATGGGACAAAAAGGGATAAAAATGGTACCTACCAAATGACAGCAGCTAGAATCATGAAATTCGGAGTAGACATACCTCTGACTGCGTAGACACGAAAAATAAAACGTCTTTTCCAAATTCGTACTTTCAAGGGATACAATGGCTACAGGGGATAAAAATAGTACCAACTAAACGAATACAGCTAGAATGATCAAATTCAGTGTGTACATCCCTCTAATTGTGTAGATACGTAAAATAAAGAGATTTTAGATAGTCGTACTCTTGAGGGGGCAAAATTGGAAAAAGGGGATAAAAATGGTACCAACAAAATGGCCGCTGATAGAATCATGGAATTCGGTGTATACATTCCTCTGACTGCATAGCCACGTAAAATATTTTTTTCCAAGTTCGTACTTTATTTTGCTGCTTTTACGACAAAAATGGTAGATGAAGTTGTCTTGTACTGCGTACGTGAGAGATAAGGTATTTTCAAAATTTATACTTTTGAAATTAAAATAGGATGGAAATACAACCAACCAAACAACTGTAGCTGAAAATACACTCTCTATCCCCCAATATTTAGGGTATTTATGATTGCTCCCTTATATTTACTTTATGAATTGAAGTATTATTTCCTTTATATATACATAGTATACAAACATTGGTAGCCTTGGCTTATTAATTAAATTTTTTATTTTCATACAGTTAAAATTTGTTGCGGACATTCCTCTTGTAGCTTGGAAGCACCACGAAGAAAATAAAAGTTTTAGCGGCGAAATGGAACAAAAAGGGATAAAATATGGTACCAATAATACGACAACAGCTAGAATCATGAAATTCGGTGTGTACATCCCTCTAATTGCATAAACACGTAAAATAGAGGGATTTTTCGAAATTCGTACTTTTAAGGGATATAATTAAAAAGAGGGATAAAATGGGACCTACCAAACCGCTGCAGTTGAAATCATGAAATTCGATGCATACATTCTGACTATGAAGACTCGAAAAAGGTTTATTTTTGAAATTTGTACATTTGGGCGGAGAATGGGGCGAATGGGGATATCTTTAAAATTTATACTTTTCTTATCACTTTGTCTGTATCTGAAAATGCTTCTTTCTAATGGCGACTGATTGTCGATTTTAAACAGTGCGCATAAGTATACATTATAGTTTGAAATAGTAAACAAATATAGTAATGTTCATAAAAATATCAAAATTTTCGTAATATGGTACTGTACTTCTATGTAAAGTCGACATCCTTTAATCTGCTGGTAATACTGTGGAATGTACTGTGGTGGAGGGTATATAAGATTCGGCCCGGCCGAACTTAACGCCTTCTTACTTGTTCTTTTTTAACACTCTAATATATTTTCGTAGATGGGTAAAACATGTGATAAATCGCAAAATGAAAAACATAAGCGTTATTATTATTCAATCAAAAACAAAAATACCATGGATATTGTTAATATTTCATTATTTAAATAATATTTCAATAATTAAATAAAATTGTTTTAATTTTTTCGTTTGAATTTTTTTGGTCTCTAATCAATATTTGACTTGAACTGGGATATTGTCCTGGCTCAAGACTATTTTGCTTCTATATTTAATAGAATGCAAATTTATTTACAAATGGCATGGCTGCAGACTACCACGATCATGATTTCGACCATGTCAATAGTCTTTTCAAGTGGCTTCGCAGCGACTTTTCAACATCAAACCCGGCCTCTATAAGGAGATGATTCTCACAAACGAACGAGAATCACAACTCACTTGCCGAATTTGGGTTTAAAAAATCGCACCCAGTAATAAATAAAATGTTTATTTTCTTATTATAAATGTTAATTGAGTCTTAAGGTTTTTGTTAAGGAAATATGAAGTGGGAAGTGGGAAAATGTAAGGTGATGATAGAAAAAAAAAAAACATATGGAAAAATCGTACGTTCGCGACCGGTACTTAAGCCAATGAAAAAAAACTAATAGAGATAATTTACTGTGTAAATACTCGGTAGAAAGGTACATTAATCCTCTTTTAAAATAAATTAATAGCTTTAGAATACACCGTCCCATTTCGAAGAGTTTTTACTAGATTTAGAAAAAGTCGATTTCCATTTTGCATACGTTCGCAACCATATGTTTATCGCTATCAGTATGAAAACTAAAAGTCCATGCACCCAACTTTTGCACTAAACTTAGAGCTACGATGCCATTTAGCGTCGAATCACAAAAAAATGTGAGGAAGTTTTCTGTTTTCTATATTTTTTACATCAAAATCGTACGATCGCGACCTCTGAAAAGGCCCATATACAAGCATAATTTGTGTATGTGTTGTTGCGTCAAAATGCGAACTCAAAATTGTTGTATTGTAAAGTAACCCATTCGCCTCTATAGCTACCGTAAAATAAATCGACTTATAAAAATTCTGTATGACATTGTTGGAGTATTGAAAAAATGTCGCATTATTGTACAACGACTTAAAAACATTCACTTGAAGCATTTAATCGGACCCTAAGGGATTAACAGGGCAACGAATTACTTTCTGGTGGCACTTCTAATTTATTGACGAGCGATTTAAGACAAATATTACCGGTTATTTAGCTTTGAACATGTGCAGATTAAATCAACTCATGTTTTAAATCTTTGTGTTCGTTTTGTGGTGAAATTCGTACACGTTTGCTGTCACAATAAACGAGCGTGTTACACTGCACAGCGATTTATACGCTGAAGTATTTTCTAAATAAACACTGGATATTGGTAATGAAAAAACACAATTTCAGTAAAATACACAATTATTCAAATTACCCGCCACATTTCTTATTAACGATTGGCGGTGACATTAGGGTAATTTTTACTTTTGGTTACTAAAATGCCAAAACTCAACTTGAAAGTACAAGAAACAATGTCTGGCAAATTAATTTTGTTTATATCAATGCGATGGTTGCTGAAAATACTCTCTTGATTTACTGCACTTCTGCCATATTAGAAAATGGGATCAACAAAACTCGTACAAACGTCCAGCTAAATTAATAATAATGAAGGAAAATCTGAAGTCATAATAATATGGATCAAATCTGTTATACAATTTTGTAGCTGTTTTTTGTGGGCCAGGTCCATCCGTCCGGATAGTGTATACGATACCTTTCGAATGGAGTAATATTTTCCCCAAACCTTATAGTTCCTCACACACAAATGGTTTAAATTCCTTTGTTAAGAACTACAATTTCATGACCAACATATGGTAATGGAATTGAGACGAGCTGAAATAAGTGGAATTTTTTTACATTGAGGTTGGTTATACCCTCCTACGGGCCAAAACTTCCCTGCTGAAATCAATTTGATTTATGACTGTGTGAGGCATTGCAAATGAACAATTCTCTTCCTGTGAAAATGGCAACATTTCGTCTTAAAACTTTTGCAAACATAAAGTTAATAAAAGAATGAAATTATTGGGAAACACCCTTGAGGAGGAATGCACAAAAGTTTTCTGCTTCCACGTCATACGAACATGCATACCGAAGACAATATTCAACATTGAGTGCCAAATGCCAGTGGCAGACGCACAGTGTCACATTTGGTCAAGGTTAAAACAGGCAGGAGAAGCTTAATGTCGGCCTGAAGTCTGTTCAACTTCTTACTCCATTACATGGATTGTGTTACCAGCGGATAAAATGTCAGAAAAATATATATAATTCAGATTTTACAGAAATATTATATTACACCTTAGATTATGTCCCATACAAATTTCGCCCCCGATTTGACTTTTTCCACTTTAGAGACCACATATTTTAACTGATATTCTTAAAATTTGGTGCAACATCTTGTATTTTAAGTAGAAACATCTGTGGTGAAAGTGAGTCGGATCGGTTCATATCGGTGTATAAGCGCACTAAAATTAGATTTTTCGAAATTTGTACTTTTTAGTGTTACGAGGGACAAAAAGGTATACAAATTTTACTAATTTAAGTATTGAGCTATAGTATCGAAATTTTGGTGTGTAAATCCCTTTGACAAATTTAGAAGCGCATCTAAATGGATTATTTTCGAAATTTGTACTTATAAAGGGTGAGCAGAACAAAAAGCGATAGTAATGGGACTAACTTAAGTATTGCAGCTATAGTCGTGGAATTTGGAGTGCAAATTCCTCTGGCAACGTAAAATCGCAAATTTAAATTGATTAACAACTTTGGTAAAAGTGGGTCAGATTGGTTCAGATTTATATATATCTCCCAATTTGACTTTTTCCGTTTTAGAGACAACATATTTTAACCAATTTTCTACAAATTTGGCACAACACCTTATATTTCAACTATAAACATCTGTGGTGAATGTTGGTCAGATCTGTTAAGATTATATATAGGACCCATAAAAATGTCTCTCTAGAAACTACATATTTTAATCGACCTACTTCAAATTTGGCAAAATACATTAAATTTCAACACGGAGGAAGTGGTCTACATCGTCTCAGGTTTTAAACCGCACGCAAATGTCCTTTCCGATTTAACTATTTATACCTCCACCACAGGATGGGCGTATTCTAACTTTGTCATTCCGTTTGTAACACCTTGAAATATCGACCTGAGACCCTATAAAGTATATGGAGGGCTTATATTCAAAAGTAGCAGTGAACCATTTTCTCGAAAATGAATTTTTGATGCCAAACTATTCTCGGATTTTGATGTCATCTGTCATTTAAATTTGGAAATGAATTTTTTTTATAGCCATTTGGCTATCAACTCACAAGTTAGTTTGTGACTGCATAAGTGGCTATGAACATAAAAATAATATAAATAAAATAGTTCAACAATATATTGAGAATACCAAAATATTTCTTTGGCATGTGATTGCTGATTTCATGGGGATTATTTGTGTCTGAAAAGTTTCAGAATCCTGGATGAAGAAAGTTAAAATATAAGCAATTGCAAACCGCGAATTTTGGATTTTTCAACAATTGCACTGATGTTACCAGCGACATTGGCTCTTAATAAACAAACAAAAATTCATCCGGATCCGTTGGCTAGATGGCGAGAAAAACAACAAGTAAAAACGGCGTTAAGTTCGGCCGGGCCGAACTTTATATATTATGGATTGCATTCCACAGAGGCTGTCGGTTTTCGTAGAAGTGCAGTAATAATACAAGAAAATATAAATTTTGTAATATAGCCAAACCAAAACAAATACAAATATTGAAAAAATAATTATATAAATAAATATAATACTTTAATTACATCAAACCATTATCTATTTCAAATCAAAAAATAAATATTCTTATATTTATATTTTCAAAAAGCTTAAATACCATAATTATTGGAAGATAGTGGGTGCTACAGTTTGTTGTACTTCCATTCTATTTTAATTCCAAAAGTACAAATTTTGAAAATCCATTATCAGACGTACATGTGCAAAATAACCTAACTTCATGATTCCAACAATTTTTGCCGTAAAAGAAAAAGTAAGAATTCCATGATTCCAGCTGTGCCCATTTTTTGTACCATTTTTACCCCCTTGACATTGCTACGCAATTAGACTTTCATCATTCTAGCCATAGTACCCTTGAAAGTACAAATTTCGAAAAATTCGTCTATTTTCCGTGTCTACGAGTCAGAGGAATGTATACTCCGAATTTCCTGACTCTAGCTGCGGTCATTTGATTGGTACTATTTGTATCCCCTTTTTTCTTTTTAACCCCTAAAAGTACGAATTTCGAAAAATCTGTTTATTTTAAGTGTCTACGCAATCAGAGGAATGTATACACCGAATTTCATTATTCCAGGTGTAGCCGTTTGCTCGGTGCCATTTTTATCACTCCGTACCCATTGTATCCCTTGAAAGTACGAATTTGGAATAAAACCTTTTATTTTTCATGTCTACGTAGTCAAAGGAATGTAAAGGGTGATTTTTTAAGAGCTTGATAACTTTTTTTTTAAAAAAACGCATAAAATTTGCAAAATCTCATCGGTTCTTTATTTGAAACGTTAGATTGGTCCATGACATTTACTTTTTGAAGATAATTTCATTTAAATGTTGACCGCGGCTGCGTCTTAGGTGGTCCATCCGCTTAGTCCAATTTTGGCATTTCCACGTTTTTGAGTAACAGAGACCCAATTGGTGCGAACGGCGACGAATCGAAAATTGGTGGTCATCATTAACACTGGCCGATACAGCTGCGATATTTTCTTCAGTTCGCACTCTACGTAAGCGTGTTGGTGGTTTAATGTCCAACAATGTAAATTTGGTGCGAAATTTAGTCACAATAGCCCGAATAGCCGCTTCAGTGGGTCGATTAAACTGACCATAAAATGGAAGCGCGCAATGAACTTTCTTAACAGAGCACGCATTTTGATAATAAAATTCAATAATTTGCAAGCGTTGTTCGTTTGTAAGACGATTCATGATGAAATGTCAAAGCATACTGAGCATCTTTCTCTTTGACACCATGTCTGAAATCCCACGTGATCTGTCAAATACTAATGCATGAAAATCCTAACCTCAAAAAAATCACTCTTTATACTCCGAATTTCATGACTCTAGCTGCGGTCATTTGGTTGGTACTATTTTTATCCCCTTTTTCTATTTCTATTTTTTTGAAAGTACGAACTTCGAAAAATCAGTTTATTTTCCGTGTAAACAACGTCAGAGGAATGAATACTCCGAATTTCATGACTCTAGCTACGGTCATTTGATTGGTACTATTTTTATCCCTTTTTTTTCAGTTTAACCCCAAAAAGAACGAATTTAAAAAATCCGAGTATTTTACTTGTCTATGTAATCAGAGGAATGTATACACTGAATTTCATTATTCTAGGTACAGCCGTTTGGTTGGTACCATTTTTATCCCTCTATTCCAATTTTATCCCTTAAAAGTACGAATTTGGAAAAAATTCTTTTATATTATGTATCTACTCAATTAGAAAAATGTACACACCGAATTTCGTGTTTCTAGCTGTTGTCGTTTAATATGTACCATTTTTATCCCTTTTTTTGCCCCATTTCACCCCCTCCAAATAAGAATCACTTTATGGTGCACGTTTTTGCTGTAGGGGAATGCGCATACCAAATATCAAGCAAATATAAACAGACATATTCAAAAAACATACTTAAATACGCTAAAATATTAGGGATTATTATGGGTATTTTTAGTCCTTGTGAGGGAAAAATTTTTCCCTTTGGGCCGATTTCGCCCCATTTCAATCCCAACCGATCTACGACTATAAGACGCATTTATGGAAAATTTGAACGTTCTAGCTCCTTTCGTTTAGATGCTAGCGTGCTTTCAACAGACGGACGGACGGACATGGCTAGATCGTCTTAGAATTTTATGACGATCAAGAATATATATACTTCATAGGGTCTCAGGTCGATATTTCAAGGTGTTACAAACGGAATGACAAAGTTAGTATACCCCCATCCTGGAGGAGGAGGGTATAAAAATGTTATGCATGAAAATCATTTTAGCTATATTTCCCGTGAAAATGAAAATTTTCAAAAAAAAAAATCAGTTTTGTATTATACAATTTTTGGAAAATGCGATTAAAATGGTACCAATCTAATGGATGAAGCTGGAATCTATACATTCGGTTTGTACATCCCAGAAAATTCTACACAACATGGCCAACATTTCATTAAATAGGTTAACGAGTTTACAATAAATCTTATTTTTTATATATGGGCATTAATGGCTATGTGCTTATTTCAACATTTGCAGTGCTCAATTTTTAAACAGGCGAAGGAGGCTATGAACCACAAAAACCGTGAATAGAAGGATATTTTCTTTAAATTAAACTGTAGATGAATGATTAATAATTACTCTTAAAATTAAGGAGAAGATCAGTTTTTTCGCTATCCTGAAAAGTTGTGTTTTTGTTCAGAGCCACTTTTGAATCTAAACCCACGATATATTTTATATTTATACCCTCGCTCTACAGACAGAAAAAAGTGTAACGCATTGAAGGAGTGATTCTAAGTATGTTTGGACCAAATTCATTTCACAACAAATTTAAGATGTTTGAGCCATGTCCGTCCGCCCGTCTGTCCGTCTGGCTGGTGTACACTCTTGAAAGAAGTTAAGGAATCGATTCAAACATCGCACATGGTAATATTTTTCCAAACTTAGCTTAAGTTCGAAGATGAGCGCAATTGCCACGCCCCTTCTGGTACCTCCCACGCTAATGTTAGATATTCCTATGTTAACAATAAATTAATGAACTTCCACACGGATAGTCGTTTATAAATACTTTACCGGTGGCTGAAATCCATTATGACTTCATATTTGATTATGTTTTTACAATTATTTACGAATGTGGAAGCTGGGCCCAATTGCCACAAACTTCCAGTACCTCCCACATACATAATCCGACACTGAGTATGTGCGTATTCTGAAATATACATTTATTTTAGAAGTCACATAATCAAAAGAATATAGAAACCAGTAAGGAAAGGCTAAAGTCGGGCGGGGCCGACTCTATGATACACTCCACTTTCAATCCGAATACAATTCAATTCGGTGAAAAAGTGAAAACGGGAAGGTTTTTTGTATCCTGTAAATGTATGTGTTTGACAAAAAATTTTATATCGGAAAGGACATTTGTATGAGGATATATTGAAACCTGGAACGAAATAGGTGAAATATAAAATGTATAGTTTAGCCAAAATCGGTTAACCTTATGGGAGCAACATTTATAATTGGGCTATATTTAAATCTGAACCGATCTTATCCACTTTCACCATAGTTTTGTTTAGTTAGATTATAAGATGCTGTGCGAAATTTAAAGAAAATCGAGCACAATATGTGGCTTTTAAAGCGGAAAAAGTCAAATCGGGAGCGACATTTATATGGGGCTATATCTAAATCTGAACCGATCTTACCCAATTTTTGCATAGGTGTTTCTAGTAAGATTATAAGATGTTGTGCCAAATTTAAAGAAAATCGAGTACAATATGTGGTTTCTACAGAGGAAAATGTCAAATCGGGAACGACATTTGTATGGGGGCTATATCTAAATCTGAACCGATCTTACCTAATTTCTTCACATGTGTTTCTAGTTGGATTGTAAGACGTTGTGTCAAATTTAAAGAACATTGGTTACAATAAGTGGTTTCTAGAGCGGAAAATGTCAAATCAGGAGCGACATTTGTATGGGGGCTATATCTAAATCGGAACCGATCTTATCCAATTTTTGCATAGGTGTTTCTAGTTGGATTATAAGATGTTGTGCCAAATTTAAAGAAAATCGGGTACAATATGTGGTTTCTAGAGCGGAAAAAATCAAATCGGGAGCGAAATTTGTATGGGAGCTATATATAAATCTGAACCGATCTAACACATTTTTACCACAGGTGTTGCTAGTTGAAAAATAAGATGTTTTGCCAAATCTGAAGACAATCTGATACAATATGTGGTTTCTAGAGCGGAAAAAGTCAAATCGGGAGCGAAATTTGTATGGGAGCTATATATAAATCTGAACCGATCTGTCCGATATTCACCATGGGAGTTTCTAGTGGGAATAGAAGATGTTTTACCAAATCTGAAGACAATCTGATTCAATAAGTGGTTTCAAGAGCGGAAAAAGTCAAATCGGGAGCGAAATTTGTATGGGAGGTATATATAAATCTGAACCGATCTGTCCGATATTCACCATGGGAGTTTCTAGTGGGAATATAAGATGTTTTACCAAATCTGAAGACAATCTGATACATTATGTGGTTTCTAGAGCGGAAAAAGTCAAATGGGGAGCGAAATTTGTATGGGAGCTATATATAAATCTGAACCGATCTGTCCGATATTCACCATGGGAGTTTCTAGTGGGAATATAATATGTTTTACCAAATCTGAAGACAATCTGATACAATATGTGGTTGCTAGAGCGGAAAAAGTCAAATCGGGAGCGAAATTTGTATGGGAGCTATATATAAATCTGAACCGATCTGACCGATATTCACCATGGGTGTTTCTAGTGGAAATATAAGATGTTTTACCAAATCTGAAGTCAATCTGATACATTATGAGGTCTCTAGAGCGGAAAAAGTCAAATCGGGAGAGAAATTTGTATGGGAGCTATATATAAATCTGAACCGATCTAACACATTTTTACCACAGGTGTTTCTAGTTACAATATAAGATGTTTTGCCAATTTTAAAGAAAATCTGTTGTAATATGTGGTATCTAGAGTGAAAAGAGTAAAATCGGGAGTTAAATTCGTATGGGGGCTATATCTAAATCTGAACCGATTTTCTTCAAATTAAATAGCGTCCGTCCTTATCCCGAAAAAAGTCGTTGTGCAAAGTTTCATTTGGTTCTGTCTACAATTGCGACCTGTATCGTGATTACAAGAATAGATGGACGGACGGACGGACGGACGGACGGACGGACAGACAGACGGACATTGCTAAATCGACTCAGAAAGTGATTCTAAGACGATCGGTATAATTAACAATGGGTCTATCTCGTTTCCTTTTGGGTGTTACAAACAAATGCACAAAGACATAATACTCTCGTGGAGTGTATAACAAAGATGTTGCCGTTAACTTAATAAGTAATAAGTTATTATAAGCCGTAAATTACAAAGTATTGCTTAAGTACTAAGAATATTAGGGCGATATACAACAAGTAAGGAAAGGCTAAAGTCGGGCGGGGCCGACTATATAATACCCTACACCACTCCCTGCGTATGTACCTCGCTTTGATTATTTCGTGGGAGCAATTTTATGTAGTTCATATAAATTATAAAGTTACTATAAATTCATCTTTAGTCATATTTAACGAATATGGTTAATAATATGGTAATTGATCCAATTATCCGACAGACAAATACAAATTATACAGTAGTAATAGGACCGACATTTCAAAAAGGAACCTATAACAACATTCTGGGCCTGGTCTAAAACATGGGCCTATATATTTCTCTTTCACGGTAGGTATTCCTAGTAGAAAAATATCATGATCTGCAAAATTTGATTAAGATCCGATGTAAGATGTAGTCTCTAGAGTTGTAATATATCAGAATGGGCCCCATTTGGGTTATACCAAAGTGTGGACATATGGGCATCACCCAAACAATTCTTATTGGAATTCAATTCGGTAAAAAGTGAAATCGGGAAGGATTTTGCATCCTGCAAATGTATGTGTTTGACAAAAAATGTTAAATCGGAAAGGACATTTGTATGGGTGTATATTGAAACCTGGAACGATGTGACCCGCTTTCACCATGTATGTTTATTGGTGAAATATAATATGTAAAGTTTGGCCAAAATCGGTCTTACCCAATTTCTGCATAGGTATTTCTAGTTGGATAATAAGATGTTGTACCAAATTTAAAGAAAATGGGGTACAATATGTGGTTTCTAGAGCGGAAAATGTCAAATCGGGAGCGACATTTGTATGGGGGCTATATCTAAATCTGAACCGATCTTACACAATTTCTGCATAGGTGTTTCTACTTGGATTATAAGATGTTGTGCCAAATTTAAAGAAAATCGGGTACAATATGTGGTTTCTAAAGCGGAAAATGTCAAATCGGGAGAGACATTTGTATGGGGGCTATATCTAAATCTGAACCGATCTTACCCAATTTCTGCATAGGTATTTCTAGTTGGATTGTAAGATGTTGTGCTTAACATAAAGAAAATCGGGTACAAGATGTGGTTTTTAGAGCGGAAAATGTCAAATCGGGAGCGACATTTGTATGGGGGCTATATCTAAATCTGAATCGATCTTACCCAATTTCAGCATAGGTATTTCTACTTGGATTATAAGATGTTGTACCAAATTTAAAGAAAATCGGGTACAAGATGTGGTTTCTAGAGCGGAAAATGTCAAATCGGGAGCGACATTTGTATGGGGGCTATATCTAAATCTGAATCGATCTTACCCAATTTCTGCATAGGTGTTTCTACTTGGATTATAAGATGTTGTACCAAATTTAAAGAAAATCGGGTACAAGATGTGGTTTCTAGAGCGGAAAATGTCAATTCGGGAGGGACATTTGTATGGGGGCTATATCTAAATCTGAACCGATCTTACCCACTTTCTGCATAGAAGTTTATAGTTGGATTATAAGATTTTGTGCCAAATTTAAAGAAAATCGGGTACAAGATGTGGTTTCTAGAGCGGAAAATGTCAAATCGGGAGAGACATTTGTATGGGGGCTATATCTAAATCTGAACCGATCTTACCCAATTTCTGCATAGGTATTTCTAGTTGGATTGTAAGATGTTGTGCTAAACATAAAGAAAATCGGGTACAAGATGTGGTTTTAGAGCGGAAAATGTCAAATCGGGAGCGACATTTGTATGGGGGCTATATCTAAATCTGAACCGATATCCTCCAATACTTCAATACCGATGGTCCTTGGCCAGGAAAAATAACTTCTGCCAAGTTTCATGACAATCAGACAACAATTGCGACCTATAGAGTGCGAACAAGCTTAGATGGTCAGCAGACGGACGGACGGACAGACAGACATCGTTAAATCGACTCAGCTGATGATTCTAAGCCGATCGGTATACTTAAAGGTGGGTCTAGCTCGATTATTTCTTGGTGTTACAAACTATACTAACTTATAATACCCTAGTCCACGAAGTGGTGTAGGGCATAACAACCCAGCAAAAAAATTGGAAGTAATTCCGCAGGATGCACATTTTAATCGCATTTCAAAATCCAGATGTGCATTTTTCCCGCTTTTGAGGTAGTTCTTTTAAACAATTTCCAAATAGGCGATAATATGCTATTATCCCGGAACATTTCCATTCACAAGTTAATGGAAACGAATTTTTAGTATGGGGTCACAGAGGTAAGCTGCTTTTTTATTACTTTATTTATAAAATGCTTAATTTTTTATGGTTTTAACAATTTAAAAATGTTTGCTTAAAAAATACAAATTTATTGCTTTCAAAAATTGCATCTATATAATAAAAACAAGTAAGGAAAGGCTAAAGTCGGGCGGGGCCGACTATATAATACCCTACACCACTCCCAGCCTATATACATTTTTACTAAACCCAGGTATTTCATGGGAGCAATTTTATGTAGTTCATATAAATTATACAGTTACTATAAATGCATCTTTAGTCAAATTTAATGAATATGGTAAATAATAAAGTAATTGATCCAATTTTCCAGCAGATATCCCGAGTATAATTATTCTATTATCATCTGGAAAAATTGATCAAGATCCAATGATAAATACATATTATACAGCGGTAATAGGATGAATCGGACGGACATTTGAAAGGGGCATATAACAACACTTGAGGCCTGGTATTTCTAGTTAGATTAAAAGGTGTTATGCAAAATTTGAAGAAAATCGGGTACTATATGTGCTTTATAGGGCGGAAAAAGTCAAATCGGGAGCTACATTTGTATGGGGCTATATCTAAATCTGAACCGATCCAAAAAAAGTAACTCCTGCCAAATTTCATGATAATCGGTAAGCAATTGCGACCTGTACAGTGCGAACAAGCTTAGATGGACAGCAGACGGACGGACAGACAGACATCGATTCAGCTGGTGATTCTAAGCTGATCCGTATACTTAAAGGTGGGTCTAGCTCAATTATTTCTTGGTGTTACAAACATTTGGCGCGAAACTAACTTATAATACCCTAGTCCACGAAGTGGTGTAGGGTATAATGAAATTATGTTCGTTGATAATCGCATCACTTGAGAACGGCTAAAAAGATTTGGCTGATCTTTGTTACAAACTATTCGTGATAGTCCGAACTCGGTTTTAATATGAAACAAGTAAGGAAAGTATAAAGTCGGACGGAGCCGACTCTATGATACACTCCACTTTCAATCCGAATACAATTTAATTCGGTGAAAAAGTGAAAACGGGAAGGATTTTTGTATCCCGTAAATGTATGTGTTTGACAAAAAATGTTAAATCGGAAAGGACATTTGTATGGGGGTATATTGAAATCTGGAACGAAATAGGTGAAATATAATATGTATAGTTTGGCCAAAATCGGTTAAACATTTGGGAGCAACATTTGTATTTGCGCTATATCTAAACCTGAACCGATCTTAGCCACTTTCACCATAGGTTTTTTACTTGGATTATAAGATGTTGTGCCAAATTTAAAGAAAATCGAGTACCATAAGTGGTATCTAGAGCGGAAAATGTCAAATCGGGAGCCACATTTGGATGGGTGTTATATCAAAATCTGAACCGATTTGCCTCAAATTAAATAGCGTTCGTCTTGATCCACAAAACTTACTTGTGCCAATTTTTGTTAAGATCGGACTATAATTGCGACCTGTAATTTGATTACAACAATAGATGGACAGACGGACAGACGGACATTGCTAAATCGACTCAGAAAGTGATTCTAAGCCAATCGGTGTAATTAACAATGGGCCTATCTCCCTTCCTTTTAGGTGTTACAAACATATGCACAAAGACATAATACTCTCGTGGAGTGTATAAAAACGTATGGATAGTTGACCGCAAAATAGGAATACTTAAAAAAACTGAAAGTGCTTTTTTATAGAATTTTTGAATTAATTCTCAATTCAAGCAATGGTTCGATATGAATCTGCGAAAGTTTCGGAACACAAAAACTCCGATAATTATTAGGAAAAGTCAAAAAATTCGGACCAAATTCAAAAAATCTTTACATTTTATGCACTTTTTGTCAGATCTGACGATAGGAACGACATATTTTCTCGATTCATTTTTATTTGGTACATAATTCCCGTTCGTAATCAGTCATAAAAATTAACAGGGAAATCCAGTTACTCGTACATGAAGTATTTTGCACCGATTCGTGAACCAAATACAAAGAGGACATTTCTGAAAATTCACAATGAGGCATTGAATGAAGACAAGCGATTAATATTAGTCCACACTATTAATACTAGTCCACACTATCCGATACACTAAGCATTTAATCAAGAGTTGGAATGCAATGAAAAAGCAATGTGAATATGATTCATTGCGAGTATAATATGCTTACGGAACACGTGGCTTATGACCGATTGAACTATATTGGTTTTCCTCGGTGAAAGCGGAAAATATTTTTTGATCGTACCAATTTTAGCAAAAATTCGCTTGCAAATTACGGAATACGTGTCTTATTACCGAGAGAACTATATTGATTATCCTCGGTGAAACCGGATTGTACCAATTTTAGCAAAAATTCGCTCACAAAATTAAAGCGATGCTTGCTGCAGCAGGAATTTCAGCTGCGTTCTTTGAAGACTGCCGAAATGCACTAAGGTTGCGATGAATATGGAAATTAACGAAACTCCATCGTGCAACCTTTCGATGATCTGAGGTGGTCAACGTTTTGATCGGTCCGGAGGAATGTACTATGGCACACTGTTGGTTCAATGATTCTGTTGGAAGGTGATTTTCGATTTAAATTACGGGCGATTCCACGGCAATCTCCAGCTGACGAACAGAATCATGTGTTGTGGCACGGCCAATTTGGAGTATTTTCAAAACAATTGCTGAATATTTGCACTAGAAAAATTCTGTTGATATTGTTGATAATGTTGATATTTAGTTTTTTTTTCAGTTCGTGTTTCCATAAGTTGCTCCAAATCGTGTGTCGTTGAGCGAGGTATGTGTATGTGATTGCGAAAAATATTGAATTGGAGGAGTCTGTTCTGTTTCTATAGAAATTTATGTTGATAACCGCAGTCTATCGCCTCAGTTAATACCAGATTATTTTTTGCAATGACAATGGGAAATTAACGAGTAGCATATTGAAGACACGATTCTTAAAGATAAGCACGAAGATGAAGACATTTTGAGAGCACGCTCCGCTATTACACGGCAATTAACGTACGATACTCATGAAAGTTTTGAAATATGGAATTGTTGTTTATCCTCTGGACGATCACGTTGGATCCATAAGACTTTTTTGATGGTGTAGAATGCTACGATTCTCTCCAGAATTTAATTTTACCGATCTCCTCTGAAATTGCAGCTAAGTTGTTGAAGGACGAACAGCCCATTCAGAAATCAAATTGCTATTAAATACGAATATTAAAGAGCTTCCAACGTGCAAACTGCCAAATAACTGTGCCGGTGATCACGCAGTAACGTCTCACATAAAGTTTGAGAGGATGATTATAATAGAATGACACAAATGATCCTCTTGATGGCAATATTAACAAAATCGATGTAACCAATATTTTGTTGGCATATTTTGCAAAGAAAAAAAATAAAAATATAAGATAAAAAATATAATTTGCATAAAAATCCGCTGTCTATTAATGATTTTTTGGCGATTTTTAACAAACGCTACCAGTGATTCCACGGCCTACTCCACCCAATAAATTAAATGAATTAGAATACATCCTTTTTGTGGAGATCATCACGACATTTAAATCAAGTACTATCAAGCTTTTTCGAGTTACAGAACGACGAATCTGCCCAATTATAATCAAAACACTTGCTTGAATGTGTCAATAGCAAAATCGCCGTTGATTTGTCGACCTTTTGCATTATATTCCCCGTCGATTTTTCCAGTTCACCGTATGAAAAATCAAACTCATGCGAAGGATGTTCCTAAACATTGTTCAAAATCCATTTAAGCGAACGTGCAGACACTTCCGTTGGCGTAATATGAATTAGATCGTATCATTAAATTGAATAGATATGCCAGCAAACGTTCATCGAAGCAAAAATCAGTGAGAACAAAATTTTTCTCATTCCAGGGTTGCTTAAACATATGAAATAGCTTTTCAAAAATTCACACGACGATCGCAAACAAAATAATTGAAATATAGACAGGAAAATTTGTGTCGAGTGAGCTAGTTTTTAATATTAATTATTAATACTTAATATTATACATAATATTAGTAAAATTAAGTAGTGTTAATTTAGATAATGCTAATTTAATTCAATATTAGTTTGCGTTATATATTAAATCATACTGAATAAATATTTTGTTAGGTTTCCTATTGTGAGTTCTAATTAACAAAATGCTTTAGTTATTCAGTACTCACAACAGAGGATAGCTGAGATGGTTAGAGTGCATAGTAGTAACAACCAGAAGGTCCGCTATTCTACCCCCGTTTAGAGCGGATTTTTAAAAATAGAAATGGAAAGTAGTACAAACACTTTAAAATAACTTTTAAGCCTTTCAAAATAATGGACATCCATCCCTCCATGCTAAATTCATTGGTGAAGATCCCAATTTTCACTACTTCCGAATCACAAGATGAACATCTTTTTAGGTTCTTTGGGTGCTATCTGTTTGCTGTGTTACTTCTGCGACCCCATACTAAAAACTCGTTCTGGTTCACTATTATCGACTTTTTTGGAAGTGGTTTAAAAGAACTTCCTCAAAAGCGGGAAAAATGCACATTTGGATTTTGAGATGCGATTAAAATGTGCTTCCTACGGAAGTACTTCCAATTTTTGTTTGCAGCGTGGTGTTGTCCAGCTTCCCGGCCTCATAGATACTCTTAACATTCCAGTTTCCGATGTTTAGTTTTCGCTTTGTTTTACCTCCGGGGATTTTTAGCTGCCTCGTTTGGCTGGAGACTTAGGGCCGTATGGTACTTTCCATATTGATTGTATTTGTATGGTCTTCAAGGGATATTACTTCAGTGGTTTCACCGCTGCCTTCTGAAAGGTTTATAGTTTTCCTTCTTGTGTTCGGCCGCTGCATTCAGCACATGTACTCCGCTGAATGCAGCCGCCAATTCTTGCCCAGTTATCCAGAAATGGATAACTATAATAATTCACTCAACCGGTTCACAAGAATTTGATCAACTTTCATAGAAAATAATTTAGTTAGACAATTAATTCTCGAGAGATATTTTTGAGATATTTTTGCAGAACACCGACGATATGTTTCAATAAAATGTGACACTGTGCGTTATATCTCGACGCTGTTACTGGAAATTATGATGCTGTGCTGAAGTTTTCGGCACTTTAGGTCTTATATTTTCTGTCAACAAAACTGCAGCTGAGAGAATCTCTGTCATTTGCCCTAAAGCTGCTGTATTGTTTGTACGTTTAAAAATAAAGACATCAACACGAAAGGCGAAATGTTAAAGATGGCAACACTTAGCGCTCTTTAAAATTGTTTATTTCGGTACAAACATAATAACATCGTAGGTTGTAGGTATCAACGTTGTTTTATGTGACGTGTTGACAGACAAAACATTTTATGATTTTCGTTTAGATCACAATCAATGTAATATATTAAAATGTTGCGATCTTAAATGTGGAAATATTTTTTCGAACAAAAGAAATACACAATGTGTGAGCACTGATTTTTAGTATCCAAGAGCAAGTGAGATAGGCTGCTCGTTTATTACACCGATCGATTCAGAGGTGCCCGGATATATGTAAGGCCATGGTAAAAATCACCATAACCTATATGCAAAAGTAGGCAAAGCACCTATGACACCGAAAGTTCTGAAATTTTGCTTGAGTGCCTTTTTATAAAAAAAAACAAGAAAGGAAAGGCTAAAGTCGGGCGGGCCGACTATATAATACCCTACACCACTCCCTGCGTATGTACCTCGTTTTGATTACTAAACCCAGGTATTTTATGGGAGCAATTTTATGTATAGGGTCCGCCAAATAACTTTTTTTTGAAAATGCTATAAAAAAATACTGAATATTTTCTCAAATTTCTTTTTTTATTTGAAAGCACAATACTTCCGGTTAATAATGGAAAATAATTTCATTCAAATGGCTGCTGAGGGCACCCCACAAATAATAGTCCAACGGTTGAATAGTTGAAAAAACGTTAGATGGCGGACCCTATAATTCATATAAATTATACAGTTACTATAAATTCATCTTTAGTCATATTTAACGAATATGGTTAATAATATGGTAATTGATCCAATTATCCGACAGCCAAATACGAATTATACAGTAGTAATAGGATGAATCACACCGACATTTCAAAAGGGAGCCTATAACAACATTTTGGTCCTGGTCCAAAACATGGGCCTATATATTTCTCATTCACGGTAGGTATTCCTAGTTGAAAAATATCATGATCTGCAAAACTTAATGAAGATCCGATGTAAGATGTAGTTTCTGGAGCTGCAATAGATCAGAATGGGCCCCGTTTGGGTTATACCAAAGTATGGACATGTGGGCATCTCCCAAACAAGTAAGGAAGGTCTAAAGACGGACGGACTTTCTATCTCATTACAATTCAATTCGGTAAAAAAAGTGAAATCAGGAAGGATTTTTGCATCCTGTAAATATATGTGTTTGACAAATAATGTAAAATCTGAAAGGACATTTGTATGGGGGTATATTGAAACCTGGAACGATGTGACCCGCTTTCACCATGTATGTTTATTGGTGAAATATAATATGTAAAGTTTGGCCAAAATCAGTTAAACATTCCGGAGCAACATATGAGGGCTATATCTAAATCTGAACCGATCTTACCCACTCTCACCATAGGGTTTTTAGTTGGAAAAAGTCAATCGGGAGAAACCACATATTGTACCCGATTTTCTTTAAATTTGGCACAACATTTTATAATCCAACTAGAAACACCTATGCAAAAATTGGGTAAGATCGGTTCAGATTTAGATATAGCCCCCATACAAATCTCGCTCCCGATTTGACATTTTCCGCTCTAGAAACCACATCTTGTACCCGATTTTCTTTAAATTTGACATAACATCTTTTAATCCAACTAGAAACATTTATGCAGAAAGTGGGTAAGATCGGTTCAGATTTAGATATAGCCCCCATACAAATGTCGCTCCCGATTTGACATTTTCCGCTCTAGAAACCACATATTCTACCCGATATTCTTTAAATTTGGCACAACATCTTATAATCCAACTAGAAACATTTATGCAGAAAGTGGGTAAGATCGGTTCAGATTTAGATATAGCCCCCATACAAATGTCGCTCCCGATTTTACTTTTGCCGCTTTATAGACCACATATTGTACTTGATTTTCTTTAAATTTGGCACAACAGCTTATAATTAGGGTTTGCATCCCGGTATTTCCCGTATCCCGGGAAATTCGCACGGGAATTCAGTAGAAATTTTTACAATTTCTTCGCATATATTTTCCATCATTTCTACAATAAAAATGTTGAACAATAATTTAACTCATATTGATTTTAATTAGGTATTTCAAATATTGCACTTCGATGACAAAATATTTTTAAGCAACGTTCGGATATGCCCCAAAATTCACTTTTTCGGTGTTTGCCTGTCAAACTCCATATGAAAAAATTTAAAAACCCGGAAAAAATCGATTTTTGTCGTGTATCCGAAGGCCCAAAAAAAGAAGTCAGTCATTTGAAAATATTTAAAACAATTCTATAGAGACGCAAGTAACCATAATGTATTAAAAAAGTCATGTTAGCTGTCTAAAGAAATAATTTATAGTTTTCGAAGCGACAGGACAAAGAACAGACAACGTTTTATAAACACAATTTATTTAGTGCTCTACTGACAACATCTGTTGAATGTGAACGATCGTTCTCCGTCGCGTCCACATTTTCCAATAAAATAAGAAATATCTGATGAGCCCTAAATGTATTGTCTGCTCTTAATTCAAATATACACTCCCAAATTTTGATTTAATTAATTTTGAAACTTGAAAAGATTTTTGAATTGAATTCTGTAACAGGTTCGTTGTGTAATAAATATTTATTATACTGAACTGGGGAAATCCGACCATTTTGCACCTATATTTTATAGAAAGCAAATTTATTTAAAAATAGCATGGTGACATTTATTATTTTGTTGCACACTACCACTATCATGATTTTCACCATGTGAAAGGTTTCATCAGGTGGCTTCGCAGCGACTTTTAAGTAAATGATTTTCACAAACGAATAAGAAGCACAACTCATTTGCTGAATATCCGTTCAAAAATTCGCACCAAGTAATAAGGCACACATACAGCCTTAATAAAATGTGCATGTTCCATTTGAAATAATAAGGTAAACGATAAACGAAACGATTTCCCGTGCTGTCCAGGAATTCCGGGAAATTTAAAAAATAATTCCTTTTTCCCGGGAAATAAAAAGTACGGGAAAATTCAAACCCTACTTATAATCCAAGTACATAAACCAATGGTGAAAGTGGGTAAGATCGGTTCAGATTTAGATATAGCCCAAATACAAATGTTGCTCCCAAATGTTTAACCGATTTTGGCCAAACTATACATATTATATTTCACCTATTTCGTTCCAGATTTCAATATACCCTCATACATATGTGCTTTCCGATTTAACATTTTTTGTCAAACACATACATTTACAGGATACAAAAATCCTTCCCGTTTTCGCTTTTTCACCGAATTAAAGTTCACGAATTGTTAGTCTGCACAGTTGTACAATAAATGTATACAACGGTATTGGATAAGTGGGCGTGGCAACTCCGATATGTAGTTATAACCTATTATCGAATACTGTCAGTTCTATGACACCTAGAGTGCTGATATTTTGTGTGAGTAGCTCCAGTGTAAATAGTTGTGCAAAAATGGGCGGAAAGTGTCCGTGACCCTTCCCATTCGAAATTAAAATTTTAGAGTGTATTAGACACCGAGACCCCCAATTTTTTGTGTGAGTTAATCTGCTAACCTGCTAAGACAATGTAAAATTGGAAATTTCGTTTTCTTTGGAATTTCTTAGCACAATAGTAAAGAAAGGTTGAAAAGTAAAAAAAATACGGAAATTATATTAATTTTTTAGTTTTTGTGTTGTTTGATTTGTGAACGATTTGATTGATTTTCGAATTCCAGCTATTCAATTATGTTATTTCTTTTTACGAAGGAAGTTTTCTGTTTTGGTAATGGAAACGATGTGAATCTTACCCAACCTAAAATCAATTTGATTTACGAGATTTCTTTATTTATTTGGCGTAAACTAACGTTCTGTTCTTCAATGTTCTCCATGGAACATATCTATTTCTTTAGTATATTATAATTGGTAAATATATTATAGATCAAAATCAATGAGAAAAATCAATATGAAACCTGATTTTAATTTTGCCGCTTGTTTTTTGCCTGGCGAAGCGGGTGGTACTGATAAAATACCAAAAAAGACTCGTGTCTCCCAGTTCTGCCCAAAGTCATTCACTTTTTTATAGACCCCCAAAGATTTGGGACCTCGGTGTAATTTTTGCAAAAAAAAGTGATAATTGTCTCAGGTTCATATCTTGCAAACCCTTTGTAATTTTGATTTACTCTCTGAGGCAAACTTGTAGTTCTTGTCATAAAGAACAAAAATTGTGAAAATATAAAATAAAAAAACTGCATCTTCAAGGTTAAAAACACAAATGTCGTCTAACAAATCTTAAAGGCTGTACTGTGTGCAGGTAGCGTATACATGCTGTTGATTAAGGTTAATATCACTCATGCGTACCGTAGTCGGGCTGACCATTAACAGAAACCGTCCTGCAAGATATTTATTTCCTACCTAAACGGTGTTGAGAATCATTCCTCAAAAGTTCATCTGTTATAGAAAATTGTTTATTGAGATCTTATGTATATTTTTGTAGTTGATTGTTTCCTTGAATTTTGAACGGTTTGCTACCTATGGACCTGAACAGGGGAAAAATGTAAAAAAAAGATTTTTGCAATTTTGACCTTGAAGATGCTGTTTTTTGATTTTATAAGTTCACAATTTTTGTTATTTATGACTACTTTGCTTGAGAGAGTAAATTGTTGTATTTTTTCGTGATGCACTGTGTTATTAAATGAAAAATTTCAACCTTTCCAATAAAACCAGAAATTTTTAAAAATAATCATAATTTTTTATAGTCGGTTCTAATTTAAAGTTTTAGAGGGCCACCCTATAGTTATACCTATTAAAATTGAAGGATTTGGATTACCTTTAATATTCGGAGCTCCTCATATAACATTTCTCGAATGAAAGCTATTGGTTACTACATACTGCCTTAGCATTACTTTCAGTAAGTAGTATAGTATAAAAGGGAGCTGGAACATTGTGAACAAATTACGCATCTAATACCGCTCATGGTGGAGCTTCTGTTGATTGAGCACATGTTCACTTCATTTAGCAGGAATTTCTATAATTAATATACGATCTACAGGAATTACATTTGATCGAATACCTTTGTCTGAGCTGTAGTAATTACAGCTTTATTATTACAATTATCGCTTCCAGTAATAGCCGGAGCTATTACAATATTATCAACAGAGATATTATTAAACACCTCATTTTTAACCCGTCTGGAGGGGGTGAGATCCAATACCAACATTTATTTTGATTTTTGGTCATCCAGAAGTTTATATTTTAATTTTACCAGGATTTGGAATAATTTCTCATATTATTAGTCAAAAGTCAGGAAAAAAGAAACATTTGATTCATCTATATAATAATTTATGCTATATTAACAATTGGTATATTAGGATCTGTTGTATGTAAA
The DNA here is from genome assembly GCA_947397865.1 of Polietes domitor. Taxonomy (NCBI): domain Eukaryota; kingdom Metazoa; phylum Arthropoda; class Insecta; order Diptera; family Muscidae; genus Polietes; species Polietes domitor. The sequence goes on along the minus strand of OX377621.1, from coordinate 98,704,527 downwards.
TATACTGTAATTTACAGTTGGAATAGACTTGAGATTGTTTCAAGAATTATTTTTTTTTTGTTTATGAACAACTCTTGTTGAAGCTCAATTAACATATTAGCCAGCTATTTTATGGACTTCAGGGTTTGTTTTTATACACTCCATGAGAGTATTATGTCTTTGTGCATTTGTTCGTAACACCCAAAAGGAAGCGAGATAGATCCATTGTTAATTATACCGATCGACTTAGAATAACTTTTTGAATCTATTTAGCAATGTCTGTCTGTCTGTCCACATATTTTTGTAATCAAAGTACAGGTCGCAATTGTAGCCAGAACCAAATGAAACTTTGCACAACGAAGTTTTTCGGGATATGGACGAACGCTGTTTAATTTGAAGAAAATCGGTTCAGATTTAGATATAGCCCCAATACGAATTTCACACCCGATTTGAATCTTTTCACTCTATATACCACATATTTTAACAAATGTTCTTCAAAATTGGGAAAACGTCTTACATTTGAACTAAAAAAATTTCTTCGATCGGTTCAGATTTATCTATAGCACACATACAAAATTTCGCTCCAAGCTTGAATTTTTCCGCATCAGAACTCACGTATTCTCACCGAATTTCGTCAAATTGAGCATAACACGTTATACTTGAACTGGAAGAACCTATTGTGAAAGTGGGTCACTTCATTTCATAGTTAGATATATCCCTGATACCAATATTCTTCTCGATTTAACAAATTGGGTCAATAATATAACATTAGCGTATGATTAGGAAATATACAAAAATTCTATCCGTTTTCACTTTTGTCCGAATTGAATTGTATTCAGATAGAAATTGGAGTGTATCATTTAGTCGGCCACGTCCGACTTTAACCTTCCTTAATTGTTTTCATTATGTATTATCTATAGGAACAGTCTTTGCTATTATCGTTGATATGCCATTCAGATAAACCGCACACTCAAATTGTTTTATTCAATTAAAAGATCATCCCCAATTGGAAAAACCTCTTTATTATGATGCATTGGTTTTGAAATGGAATAGGTAATCTTACAAGTACTCCACAAATGACATTCGTTTCTTTAAAAATCTATATATGTATAAAAAAATTAAATTCTCTGAGGAAAAAAGTAATACATTAATAAAACACCAAAATCTTCGGTTAAGCCGATTATTAGCATTTTGGATTTCTTCAAAAATAATTTAAGATAAATCACAATGTGCCCGCACCAAAACCACATAAAGACAAATTTCTTTTTAAATAAATATGATTGATGATGTTAGATGATTCCATCGCAGACATTCATAAATATTTCACACAGACACATCATTTCCCATGTGGTTCGGCGAAAATGACAAATTTTTAAAAGTAATCTTGCTGCGAAACTCCTGTGGTGTTTAAGTGTTTCCGACACACTGTGGAGGATATGGAGAAACGGCCATAAGTATTAAATGGGATAGCGAAAGGTGGTGTATGTTGTTATATACGAAAAAATAACCTCTTCTTATGTTATGACACTAGCAATTACTTCGATGTAAGCTGACTAATCTTTTAGAAACACCTCAAATTGGCGTTTTATGAGCAATATTTGTGTACTCTCCACAATCTGTGGTATGTGCCTATAAGTATTTGTGAATTTAGAAACTATTGTGTAAGTGGTTCACATCATTTCACGTTTGGATATAGACCCGATACAAATATTCTTCTCGATTTGGCATATTGGGTAAGGTCATATTAGCTTATGATTAGGAAACATACCAAAATCCTTCCCGTTTTACTTTTTTACCGAATTGAATTGTATTCTGATAGAAAGTGGAGTCGACATTTCAACGACGATTTTGCCATTTACACTTTCAAGCAAGTGTCTTGAATATAATTGTGCAGATTCGTCGTTCTCGAAACGCTTGATAGTATTTAATTTAAAACTCGTGATGTTGCCCACAAAAAGGATGTATTCTGATTCATTTAATTTATAGGGTGGACTAGGCCGTGTAATCACTGGTAGCGTTTGGTAAAAATCACCAAAAAATCATTAATACACAGCGGATTTTTATGCAAATTATATTTTTATCTTTGCATTTTTAATCTATGCAACATATGCCAACATAGTATTGGTTATATCGATCTTTTAACATTGAGATCATGAGAATCATTTATGTGAAGTCGTCATTCAATTATAATCATCCGCCTGTATAGTCATTGTTCGGACTAATTTCTCCAAAAACTTTATGTGAGAGATCAATTTATGTTACTGTACCACCATGATGACCGGCACAGTATTGAACGGCAATTTGATTGCTGAATGAGCTGTTCGACCTTTTCAACAACTTAGCTGCAATTTCAGATGAAGGCGGTAAAATTAAATTCTGCTAGAGAATCATAGCCAAAATCTACACGATAAAAATCGTCTTATGGTTCCAACGTGATCGTCCAGAGGATAATCACTACAATTACATCGTTCAAAACTTTCATGAGTGTCGTCCGTTAGTTGCCGATTTAACATCATTGAAAGGTTGAACGATGTAGTTTCATTAATTCCCATATTCATCGCAACCTGTGTTAATTTCGGCAGTCTACAAATAACGCAGCTGAAATTCCTAATGAAGCAAATTTTTGCCAAAATTGGTACGATCAAAAAAGATTTTCAGGTTTCACCGAGAGCGTCCAAGAAGAAAATCACTCTAGTTCAATCGTTCATAAGCCGCGTATTCATTAAGCATCTTATACTTGCAATGTATCGCATTAATATTGTTTTTGCATTGCCTTGCCAACTCTTGATTAAATGCTTAGTGCATCGGATAATGTGGCGCTGTGATTCCTAGTCGGGCTAATATTAATCGCAATTCTTCATTCAATGTCTCATTGTGAATTTTCAGAAATGTCTTCTTTGTATTTGGTTCACGAATTGGTGAAAATACATGAAATACGTGTAACTGGATATCCCTGTTTATTTTTGTGACTGATTACGAACTGGAATTATGGTTTCTATCGTCACTTCTGACTAAAAGTGCATAAAATATAAAGAGTTTTTGCATTTTGTCCGAATTTTCTGACTTTTCATTATAATTATCTAATTTTTTGTGTTCTGAAAACATTCGCAGAATTATAACGAACATAACATAAATGAATTACGCATATTCATTACTTGAATTGAGACTTATAGACTTGAAAACATTAAAAAATTCTATAGGAAAAGGCACTTTCAGTTTTTTAAAAACATTCCAATTTTGCCGTCAACTATCCAAAAGTTTTTTCATCTCAAAACCCAGTTCGCACTACCACGTATAGTTTGTAGTAAAGATCAGCCAAATCTGTTCAGCCGTTCTCAAGTGATGCGATTACCAACGAACATCATTTCATTATACCATACACCACTTCGTTGACTAGGGTATTATAAGTTAGTTTCGCTCCAAATGTTTGTAACACCAAGAAATAATTGAGCTAGACCCATCTTTAAGTATGCGGATCGGCTTAGAATCACCAGCTGAATCGATTTAACGATGTCTGTCTGTCCGTCCGTCTGCTGTCCATCTAAGCTTGTTCGCACTCTACAGGTCGCAATTGTGGTCCGATTGCCATGAAATTTGCCAGAAGTTACTTTCTTTGGCCGATTTAGATATAGCCCCATACAAATGTCGCTCCCGATTTGACTTTTTCCGCTCTAAAATCCACAAATTGTACCCGATTTTCTCTTAAAATTGGCATAACATTTTATAATCGAACTAGAAACACTTATGGTGAAAGTGGGTATGATCGGTTCAGATTTAGATATAGCCCCAATACAAATGTCGCTCCCTAGTGTTTAACCGATTTCGGCCAAACTTTGCATATTATATTTCACCAATAAACATACATGGTGAAAGCGGGTCACATCATTCCAGCTATCAATATACCCCCAAATGTTCTTTCCGATTTAAATTTTTTTGTCAAACACATACATTTACATGATTCAAAAGTCCTTCCCGATTTCATTTTTTTACCGAATTGAATTGTAATGAGATAGTTTGGTATACCCAAATGGGGCCCCATTCTGCTCTATTACAGCTAGGGTTTGCATTTGCCCATACTTTTTATTTCCCGGGAAACGGGAATTATTTTTTCAATTTCCCGGGATCCCGGGACAGCACGGGAAATCGTCAACACAATGTTTTCCATGAGTTAAGCTTCTTTTTTCCAATGAAACATTCACATTTTATTAAAGAAAAATAAATATATGTTTCATAACGGACCTGTTACAAAATTCATATAATAAAGCGCAATGTGAGATCAATTCATTCATCTTTTCAATTTTCAAAATTATTTAAAGATCAGATATTTCTTATTTTATTGGAAAATAATGTGAACGATCGTTCACATTAATAGTGAGTAGGACATTAAATGAAATGTTTGTTCTTTGTCCTGTCGCTTCGAAAACTTTAAATTCTTTATTTTTGGAGTTCGGATATACGCCCAAAATCTATTTCTCTCGGATTCTAATTTTTTTCATATGAAGCTTGACAGGAAAAATCCGAAAAAGTGGATTTTGTGTCTACATCCGAACGCAGCTTAAAAATATTTTGTCATCCAACTGCAATATTTGACATACCTGATTGAAAGCTATGTGATCTAAATTTGTATACAACATTTTTAATTTTATTGTGGAAATGATGGAAAAAATATGTGAAGAAATATGTAAAATTTTCTACTGAATTCCCGCGGGATTCCCGTACGAATTTCCCGAGATACGAAAAATGAAAAATGTGCGAAATGGGAAATCCCGGGATGCAAACCCTAATTACAGCTCTAGAAACTACATCTTACATCGGATCTTTTGCAGATCATTTTATGTTTCAATATCTACCGTGAATGAGAAATATATAGGCGCATGTTTTGGCACAGGGCTCAGGTGTTGTTATAGGCCCCCTTCAAATGTCCGTCCGATTCATCCTATTACCGCTGTATAATCTGCATTTATCATTCGATGTTGATCAATTTTTCCACATCATGTTATATTTACTTTATTCATTATTTTTATTATTTATTCCGAATATCTGCTGGAAAATTGGATCAATTACTTTATTATTTACCATACTCAGTAAATTTGGCTAAAGATGAATTTATAGTAACTGTATAATTTATAAGAACTACATAAAATTGCTACCATGAAATACCTGGGTTTAGTTATCAAAGGTATATACGCAGGGAGTGGTGTAGGGTATTATATAGTCGGCCTCGCTCGACTTTAGCCTTTCCTTACTTGTTTTTATTATATAGAAGATTCTCTTATTTAATTTGGCATTTATACCGGTGTCATAATGTGCGAAAAAGTATTTATAATAATTTTTGAAAATTTGTATCCTTTCTAACTTTGTAGTTCTTTTAAGGGCAACAGGATGAGGAAATGAAAAACTAAAAACGCCAGTTAACTCCATTATGCCTACAGTTTCAGACGTATATCATCTGGTTCAAGTGCAGTGGACTGTCGGACAGTGCACACTGGTCCCAAATCCATATTTTATGGCATAAAGTCGAAAAATAAACATATAGTCTTGTAATTTTGCACATTTGCTAGACATATCATACGCAAAAAATAAAAATAAAATTGGGCCGATCGGACCACGCCCACTACCACCTCCCATATAAACTCAATATATAGCCAACATAATTATCACCCTGTATTGGTACAGGGTGACCACAAACAAAATTTTATGAAAGCTTAAAAGAATGAAGAGTTGTTTATTTTGACGAAATGTGTTTTTCTAAACATTATTACAAAAGCAAAATATTTCCATTTTTTAAACTGCAAATTTAAATAATTATTTCAAGAGATAAAGTAAAATGTATACATGTGTACAAAAAGGCGAATGATGTTGTATACCATTTTAAAGGTACTTTCAATAGCTTTAAAAAATATTGATGGGTCTCGTACACAAAACTAATTCCGAGATATAATCATATATATGTCTATGGCTAATCAACAACTGTGCTAAAATAAAATGACAATTTTTGGAGTTTGACGAAAAATGCTGACGAGATATTAATTCCACCACAAACTACAACCTCAGACGAACACTTTCAAATTTACACTTTGAGTCAAGTTGAGTCATACATATAACTTTTGGTCAACGACATTTATAGATTATGTTCTCTACAAATCACAAAATTACAATACCCATGAATACTTACAAGACCACAATAATCTTAAAATGTTAAATATAATATTTCAACTACTAACTCTTGCCGTCAATTTTCATAATATAGTCACTTTATTATTTTATTTTTTAAGTCTTGATTTTAATTAATTTGTTAAACTGCTTTATATCAAAATTAATCCCACTTTTTTGAACCGCAAAGTTTAAGTACCATTCAGGCTTGTGGTGTTGCCAGCTAATTTTCTCCAGTATATTTTCTTGTTTGCTTGGAGTGTTGCCATAAAGAAAATATATACAAATTTACCACTTTCCAATTTTAATTTTTTTGAATTTCTGCCCAAAAAAAAATGGATTTGGGACCATAGTGCAGTGGTATGTTTACCTTATACCACCATAAAGCGATTCTTATTTGTAGGGGCTGACATGGGGCAAAAGGGGATAAAAATGGTACCGACCAAATGACAGCAACTATAATAACGAGATTCGTTATGTGTTTTCCTATGACTCTATAGACGTGTGAAATCAAGGACATTTGCGAAATTTTTACTTGCATGGGGAAACATGAGAATGGTGTTAAAAATGTTTAATATATCCTATACTTAAAATGTAAAGATCACAAGGTTCCTTTGTCGATTCAACATAAGAATGTTCACAAGGGGAGAATATTGCCCCCTCTTAAATGATCTCCTGGGGTAAACTTACAAAAGTCGAAACGCATATATTCTTTTTCTCCGTCTATCAGAATCCGCTGTCAAAAAATTGTTATTTTTCTCTATTCCAGACTATAATTATATATTTCAAAATGAAAAACTGAACGCAGATTTCTTAAGTATAAAAATCATAGATCACTGAGGTGTTGCTCATTATTTGTTTGGAAGATTTAATTCCAAGTATATCCGGTCCGCATCTGTGGACCTCTCTTTAAAAAATCGGCAAATATATAATTTTTACCCTTGTAGTAGTAAACAAATATATTTCAATATTCATAAAAAATTTATTTTTCAGTTACCAAATATTGGAATCATTTGTGTTATATCCCATTGCATGGAAGATAATTTGCTGCGTACACCTATTGTCTTCCGCTATTCTGTAATGCGTTACACTTTCTATACCTACGCAATTATCTACATACGTATATGTATATGTACACTCTCTCAAGGTTCTCAATGAACATACATTTTCCAAACAGATGGTTGACAAAAACCTTAAGTCAGCTAATTATTGTGGGTAAGACCCAGTACAAACTCGTGAGTGTTCTTAAATTCAAAATTAAATTTTGCCACAGACGTAAGAGGATGAAAAGTAAAATAATAATTTCACACCGTAATCACCTTCGTACGATTATAAGGGCGCGTAAATACGCGTTGCTTTCACAAAACATAAGTTCCGTAATTGTTGTGAGTTTATAAAAATATTGCCAAAATTCTTTTGTTTTTATTTTAATTATAAATTGGCTTATTTCGCCTGACATGTACAAAGCGTTGCCATCAGCTTGAACTCGTGTGTACACTGAAATTAATAACAAAGTTTGTTGCAGTAAATCAGTGAATTGTAGTTTTCGTGATATTGTTCCTGCAACAACTCAAAATTCGTTGATGCAACAAAATATCCTTTTGTAATATTTATACACTCCATTCAAAAAACATGATGAAATACGCTAAATATTATGGAATTTGTAAGTCCTTGTGAGGGGAAAAAATTTCCCTATGGAACTATGTTGTCCATTTACATTCCAACTGGGGTTTGCATCCCGGGATTTCCCGCGGGAAAATTCCCGGGAATTCGCACATTTTTCATTTCCCGTATCCCGGGAAATTCGTACGGGAATCCCGCGGGAAATCGGTAGAAAATTTTACATATTTCTTCGCATATTTTTTCCATCATTTCCACAATAAAATTAAAAATGTTGTATACAAATTTAGATCACATAGCTTTTAATCATGTATGTCAAATATTGCAGTTGGATGATAAAATATTTTTAAGCTGCGTTCGAATGTAGACTCAAAGTCCACGTTTTCGGATTTTTCCTGTCAAGCTCCATATGAAAAATAATAAAATCGGGGAAAAATAGATTTTGGGCGTGTATTCGAACGCCAAAAATAAAGAATTTAAAGTTTTCGAAGCGACATGACAAAGAATACAATTTTCATTTAATGCTCTACTCAATATTAATGTGAAAGATCGTAGTCCGTCGCGTCCACATTTTCTAATAAAATAAGAAATATCTGATCTTTAATTAATTTTGAAACTTGAAAAGATGTTTGAAATGATCTCACATTGCGCTTTATTATATGAATTCTGTAACAGGTTCGATGTATTTATATATGATATATTTATTTTACTTTAATAAAATGTGAATGTTTCATTAAAAAAATAAGCTTAACTTATGGTGAAGAGTGTGTTGACTATTTCCCGTGCTGTCCCGGGATCCCGGGAAATTGAAAAAATAATTCCCGTTTCCCGGGAAGTAAAAAGTACGGGAAAATGCAAACCCTAATTCCAACCGATCTACAACTATAAGACGTATTCAAAAAAATGCTAGCGTGCTTTCATCGGACGGACATGGCTAGATCGTCTTAGAATTTTATGGCAATCAAGAATATATGTATATATATATGTTTTATAGGGTTCCAGGTCGATATTTGATGGTGTTACAAACGGAATGACAAAGTTAGTATACCCCCATCATGCAAAATTTGTATACCCTCCGTCCGTCCGTCTGCTGTCTATCTAAGCTCGTTCGCACTCTACAGGTCGCAATTGTTATGAAATTTCGCAGAGGTCCTTTTTTTGGTCAAGGACGATTGGTATTGAATTTGGAGAAATTCGGTTCAGATTTAGATACATACAAATATCCCAATAATTTACACTATTATGTGATCATGACCAAATTTTCAGGATCGTGTTATATATGAACTAGAAACAGCTCAAGGGAAAGTGGACTACATGGGTCTACGTTTTGATATAGCCCCCATACAAATGTACCTCCGATTTACAATATTACTTCTCTAAAATTCACATTTTACATCGGATCTTGATCAAATTTTCCACATTTATACTAGAAACACCTATTTTGAAAGCCAGCTATATAAGTCAATGTTTTAGTATAGCCCCATACAAATGGGCCCCCAGTTTGGACTATGATCGCTGTAGAACCCACATCTTACATTAGATGTTGATAAAATTTTGCAGATCATGTTACATTTCAATAAAGAATACCTACTTTGAAAGTGATCTATAAAGGCCCACTTTTAAATGTTGCGCCCTTACATATTGTCCCCCATTTTTATTATTACCTCTCTAGGACCCACATTTTACATCGGAAGTTTTTCAAATTTTGCAAATTATATTATATTTCAACTAAGAATAAAAAAAAATAAAAGTCCAATATATGGGTCCACATTTTGGTACAACCTCCATACAAATGGGACCCACTCTACTCTATTACATCTCTAGAACCCACATCGTATACTGGATTTCGATATAATTTTGCATATTATGTTATATTTCAACTAAGAATACCTACTTTGAAAGTGATCTATAAGGAACCACTTTTCTATGTAGAGCTCTTACAAATGGCCCCATTTTAATTTTTACCACTCAAGGACGCAAATTTTACATAGGAATTTTTTCAAATTTTGCAGATTATATTATATTTCAAATAAGAATTCATACTTTGAAAGCCAAATATATGGGCCCCCATTCAACTCTATTACAGCTCTAGAAACTACGTCTTACATCAGATCATGATATATTTAAACTAGGAATACCTGACGTGAATGAGAAATATATAGGGCTATGTTTTGGATCAGGCCCAAGTTTTGTTATAGGCCCCTTTTAAAATGTCGTTCCGATTCATCCTATTACTACTGTATAATTTGTCTAAATTGTCTGCCGTAAAATGGATTCAATTATTTACCAACGACCATCGGTATTGAATTTGGAGGAAATCGGTCCAGATTCAGACATAGCCTCCATACAAATATCCCCCTATTTACCCTTTTACTGCTCTAGAATACACATTTTTTTCATTGGATCTTGATACAATTTTCAGGATCATGTTATATTCGGATATGTGTCCTTGTTTCGATATAGCCCCCATACAAATGTACCTCCGATTTACACTATATTGCTCTAGAATACAGATTTTACATCAAATTTCCCGCACCATGTTATATTTAGATGAGAAACACCTACTTTGAATGTATATGGGTCCATGTTTAGGTATAGCCCCCTTACAACTGGGACCCCAATTTACACAATTATCGCTCTATAACCCACACCTTACATTGGATCTTGATACAATTTTGCAAATCATCTTATATTTCAACTAAGAATTCCTACTGTGAAAGTAATCTATAAGGGTCCACTTTTTAATGTAGCGTCCTTACACATGGGCCCCAATTTTTATTATTACAGCCCTAGAACGCGCATAATGCATTGGATCTTTATAATATTTTGCAGATCAACAAATAAGAATACTTATTTTGAAAGTGATAAGGTTCAACTTTTACTAAAGGGTGATTTTTTAAAAGCTATAGGAAAGTTTTTCAAAAAAAACACAAAAAATTCAGAAAAATGCATGAAATCTTTATTTGAATCGATAGTACGGTCCAATAGTTTAATGTTTGAAGATTATTTCATGCAAATGTTGACCTTGACTGCGCCTCAAATGGTCCATCCGCTTAGTCCAATTTTGCCATTTCCACGTTTTTGAGTAACAGAGGCCCAATTGCTGCGAAGGGAGACGAATAGATAATTGATGGTCGTCATTAACACTGGCCGATATAGCTGCGATATTTTCTTCAGTTCGCACTCTACGTAAGGGCTTTGTGCTTTAATGTCCAACAATGTAAATTTGGTGCGAAATTTAGTCACAACAAAACCATAAATAAAACAATAAATGACCATAAAATGGAAGCGCGCGATGAACTTTCTTAACAGAGCACGCATTTTGATAATAAAATTCAATAATTTGCAAGCGTGGTTCGTTTGTAAGACGATTCATGGTTAAATTATAGACCAAACTGAAGTTGTTTGACAATGAAACAAAACACGAAACGTGCGTCAGCTGTTTAAACCAGTGTTGCCAAAAAGATAATAGCTAAAAAATCACCCTTTATAACGCCCCTACAAATAGGCCCCCATTTTCTATTTTTACCACTCCAGAATCCATAGTTTAAATCAGACGTTTATCAAATTTTGCAGACAATTTCATATTTCAACTAGAAACAGCTACTATGAAAGTCAGTTATATCTGTCCATATATGGGTATATCCCCATAAAAATGGGGCCCGTTTTACATATCTAGAACTTTCTCCTCACATCGGGTCTTGATCAAATGTTGCAGATCATGATATATTTCAACTAGGAATTCCTACCGTGAATCAGATCTATATAGATCCATGTTTTTGGCACAGGCCCCAAATTTTGTGATAGACCAGCCGCCAATTTTCAACAAAACCTTCCAAGCAAAAAAAAACATTCCCATACTAAAAATTCGTTCCCATTCACTTGCGAAATTGCTATTCGTAAAATATTACGGGATATTAACATATTATATACTTTTTTGGAAGTTTTTAATGAACTTCCTCAAAAGCGAGGAGAAATGCACATTTGGATTTTGAGATGCTATTAAAATGTGATTCCTACGGAACATCCAATTTTTTTTGCTGGGTTCATATTACTATGGACCATATAAGTGGACCATTACGTAAATATATTGTCACCACTCATATGCACCTTCCGATTTGTTGATAACACTCTGGATTCACTTATTATTATTTTCACTAGGCTCAGCTACAATGAGATGGCATGACACCGATTTTGTTTGTATATGGGCCCATCCTATGAATGAGTAACATAATGTAAATTATTTTCATCAATTTACCACATTCGTTAAATTTGGCTAAAGATTAATTTATAGTATACTGTATAATTTATACGAACTACATAAAATTGCACCCATTAAACACCTGGGTTTAGTAATCAGAGCGAGGTATATACGCAGGGAGTGGTGTAGGGTATTATATAGTCGGCCCGCCCGACTTTAGCCTTTCCTTCCTTCGTAGTTGAAATATAACACGATCCGCAAAATTTGATAAACTTCTGATGTAAACTATGGATCTCGAATGGAACAAAAGGTAAAAAATGGGGGCCCTTCTGTAAGGGCGCTACCTTAAAAAGTTGGCACGTTTATACCACTGTCAAAGTAGGTATTCTCATTTGATGATCTGCAAAATATTATAAAGATCCAACGTAGTATGTGGGTTCTAGAGCTGTAATAATAAAAATTGGGTCCCATTTGTAAGGTGGTACATTAAAAGTTAGGCCTTATAGAACACTTTCACAGTAGGAATTATTAGTAGAAATATAACATGATCTGCAAAATTGTATCAAGATTCCATGTAAAATGTGCGTTTTAAAGCGATAATAGTGTAATCTGGGGGTCCAGTTGTTGACTTTCATAGTAGGTATTTCTGGTTGAAATATAACATGATGTGTACATTATCTTCATGATCCAAAGTAAAATGTGCACTTTAGAGCAATAATAGTGTAAATCGGAGGTACATTTGTATGGGGGCTACATCAAAACATGGACCCATTTTCTGTTAGCTGTTTCTAGTTCGAATATAATATGATGCTGAAAATTGTATCAAGATCCGATGTAAAATGTGTATTATACAGCAGTAATAGGGTAAATTGGAGGAATATTTATATGGAGGCTATATCTGAATCTGAACCGATTTCCTCCAAATTAAATACCGATCGTCCTTGGCCTAAAAAATTACTTCTGCCAAAGTCATCTCAACAATTGCGACCTGAAGAGTGCGAATTAATTAAATCGATTCAGTTGGTGATTCTAAGCCGATCGGTATACTTAAAGGTGGGTCTAGCTCGAATATTTCTTGGTGTTACAAACATTTGGCGGAAAAATAATTTATAATACCCTATTCCAAGAAGTGGTGTAGGGTATAATAAAGCATTTTCGACACTCAATTATTAACACGGCGTGTCACCTTGTTTGGAATATATATACGGGGGAGTCATATTTTTATAGATTGGAGGAAAATATAAATATCAGCGAATATCAACCGGAGTCGATGCTTCAGTTCAGACATTAAATATGTAATTAATTAAGCGATTATTGTCTTTGGAGATTCAATATACACTCAGAAAAAAGTATGCCACGGATTAAGTAAATATGTACTAAAACTGAGGAAAATTGAACTTCGTATAGCGCTAAGGCAATGATTTCTCACATCAAGTACAAACTTTTCTTTGAAAATAGGACATGCTTTGATCTTGATTCCAGTTCAACTTTTCCTCAAAGCAAGTAAAATTTACTCAAACTGAGGAACATTTTTCTTCAAATCAAGTAAATCTTTACTTAATCTGAGGAAAATGTTTAAGAAATTTCATTCAAATCAAGTAAATTTATACTCAAACTGGGGAAATATTCCTCACTATTTTTTCCTCAATCCAAGTAAATTGTTACTCAAACTAAGTAAATGTGTAGTCATGCCAAGTAAATTTATACTCAATCTGGTGAAAATTTTCGGAAATTTTTCCTTAAACCAAGTAAATTTGTATTCATCCTGACTACGACTATACTGATAATTGAAATAAATTATTTCGCTTCAGAGTATGCAACATATGAAAAATGACAACATGTTATAGTTCTCAAACGTTTCATCTTACTCATACCATAAAGAGTTCAGATATTTCACCTTGACTACTGCGGAGGCTATGTAGGCGCCTTCGCAGTGATTCTTTAGAGTAATATTTGAAGTACTTATGAAGAAAGTCTCGGCTAACGAACGAGAAATGCTACTTATTCATGTATTTTTCTAAACACACTGAAGCATTTTTTATGAGTTAATTTACATTTGAATGTATGAGGAACATGGCATACATTTAATTACATTTATTTACTTTATTTGAAGTAATAAACACATTTTTAAGTAAAAATTTCCTAAATGGAATTTTCCATTCAAGAAAATTCTGAATTATTTTCTTTCTTAAACGCTAGTAAATTTTCTTCAACGCATACTCCAATAAAATGTTTTTAAGTAAATTTACTACCCTATTTTGAGTATATGTACTGCTAGCAGTACCCGCTGCTTCGCACGCGAAAAAGCCAGTAATTTGTTATTAGTTTTATCCGTCTCTGTTTTCGGATTATATTTTGGTGGATGTAGATAAACCCTTCGTATGTATAATTTTGATCATTTTCTATCCAGTTTTGAACAAAAAATTACAACCGCGGTTGTACACCATTTGTATTCCTTTTTGTAGCGCGCATCTAAAAAGTACAAATTTCGACAAATCCAACTTGACTGCGCTTACGAATCAAATTTCACGATTCTAGTTGCAATACTTTAGTTGGCAAAATTTTGTGTCGTTCAAATTTCACGATTCTAGCTATAATACTTTTGTTGGTACCATTTTTATCCCTTTTTTCCCGCTCACACATTATAAGAACAAATTTCGAAAAAAAATACATTTTGATGGCCAACTGTAATACTAAAGTTGGTACTATTTTTATCCCTTTTTGTACCGCTCGCCCCTTAAAAGTAAACATTTCGAAAAATTCATTTATGTTGCAAGGACTCGTTGTCAGAGGAATTTACACACACAATTTCACGAATGTAGCTGCAATGTTTTAGTTGATACTATTTTTATAAGTACAAATTCCGAAAAATTCATTTAGATTTGCGATTCTGTGTTGTCAGAGGAATTTACACACCAAATTCCACAACTATAGCTCACTACTTTCGTTGGTACCATTGTTATCGCTTTTTGTCCCGCTCACCACTTATAAGTACAAATTTCGAAAAATCAATTTAGATTTGCACTTCTATGTTGTCAGAGGAATTTAATATCCAAATTTCACGACTATAGCTGCAATAAAAAGCCCTAAAAAGTACCAATTTTGAACAATCCAATTTTACTGCGCTTCTACATGGTAAAAGGAATTGACATACCAAATTTCACGACTATACCTGCAATACATGTGTTGGTACTATTTTTATCCCGCTCACCCTTTATAAGTACAAATTTTGAAAAATCAAATTTGACTTCCCTTCTATATGGTCAGAGGAATCTACATACATAACTTCACGATTCTAGCTGTAATACTTTAGTTAGTGCAAATTTGTATCCCTTTTTGTACCGCTCACTCCTTATAAGTACAAATTTCGAAAAATCCAATTTTACTTCGCTTCTATATGGTCAAAGGAATTTACATACCAAATTTCATGCTTCTAGCTATAATACTTTATTTGGTACCATTTTTATCCCTTTTGTACCGCTCATCCCTTACAAATACAAATTTCGAAAAATCCGTTTATATTGCAGGTCTACGTAGTGTGAGAAATGTAGATACCGATTTTCACGAATATAGCTGCAATGCTTAAATTGGTACCATTTTTATCTCTTTTTGCCTCTTTCCTCCCTTAAAAGTACAAATTGCGAAAAATAGCTGGACTACATGGTTATTGCAAGGAACACACCAAATTTCATGTTTCTAGCTACGGTCGTTTAGTCAGGAAGGTTCGATGTATATCCCTTTTTGTCCCATTATACCCCCTAAAAGTACGAATTTCTTAAAATCCTTTCTTAGTCGACGTCTACGTCATATTTGGGAACTACCCCGAAAATTTCATGACCCTGGCTTTTGCCGTTTGGTCTGGGGCTGGTCAATGATAAGTCAGTCAGTAACGCAACTCTTTTATATATATATATAGATTTTTTCTGGCTTTGAAATAAGGGAATAAGGGAAGTGTACTCATATCTATTTAATTTTCCTTCTCCAAAGGAAATTTTACCTAAACTGGAGTAAAATGTTTACTCTAAATTGGAGTATGGATTTTACTCAAATTTAAGAATGCTATTCTTCTGAGTGTAGAGGCCTATAGTTTCAGATGTATGTATATCATTTGGTTCAAGTGTAATATGGACAGTGTTATCCATCGAATTTACGACACAATTTTGTTGCTGCAACGTACCTGTTTCGTTCCTGTAACGAAGATTTTTCTTTCAGTGCCATCATTGTACATAAACGTATACAGTGTATACCTAAAAACACACATATGTAACGTCAACGTATAATGTCAACGTCTTCAAGCACCCCAAGAGCTTGGGATCAATATATGTGTATGCGCCTGTCTGGAATATAAGATTGTTCAATTATTTTCGCAACACTTGTTTATGACATTGTGCCTTGGCAACTTGGAGTGCAGCTAATGATAATTATCATATTAAAGACGCTAACAATAGCGATGAAAATATAAATTATAGATGAGGACAGGGCTTACACGGGCACATGCCACTTAAAATCCACACACTTAACGAAATCTAATTGCATGCCAATTGGAGTGGGCTGTTGAGGGTGAATAACTTTAATTAAATACACTTAGAGAGAGTCTGAAAACTACAGCCTTTTTAAACGTAATAAGTTTCAAACGAAATTAGTTTCATGCTAAAGGAATGGTGCCTCTTTAGTAATTCGTGCTATTCGGCAGATTAGAATTTAAGATTAATTTAAGTAAATGTAAGAATATATATATATATATATATATATATATATATATATATATATATATATATATTCTTACATTTACGATATATATATATATATATATATATATATATATATATATATATATATATATATATATAAAGACCAAAAGACCCCAGACCAAACGGCTGAAGCCAGGGTCATGAAATTTTCTGGGTCACTAAGAAAGGGTTTTACGAAATTCGTACTTTTAGGGGATAAAATGGCCCAAAAAGGGATAAACATCGAACCTTCGGCAGTAGCTATAAACATGAAATTCGGTGAGTTCCTTGCAGTGACCATGCAGACGAGCTACAAATAGGGATTTTTCGAAATTTGAAAAGGGATAAAAATGGTACCAACTAAAGTATTGTAGCTAGAATCGTGAAATTTGGTATGTAAATTTCTCTGGCCATATAGAAACGAAGTAAAATTGGATTTTTCGAAATTTGTACTTTTAAGCGACGAGCGGGACAAAAAGGGATAAAAATGGTACCAACTAAAGTATTACAGCTAGAAACGTAAAATTTGGTATGTAAATTCCACTGACCATATAGAAACGAAATAAAATTGGATTTTTCGAAATTTGTACTTTTAAGGGACGAGCGGGACAAAAAGGGATAAAAATGGTAAATTCGTCTGACCATATATAAACGAAGTAAACTTGGATTTTTCGAAATTTGTACTTTTAAGGGGCGAGTGGGACAAAAAGGGTACCAACTAAAGTATTACAGCTAGAATCGTGAAATTTGGTATGTAAATTCCTCTGACCATATATAGAAACGAAGTAAAATTGGATTTTTTCGAAATTTGTACTTTAAATGGGCAAGCGGGACAAAAAGAGATAAAAATGGTACCAACTAAAGTATCACAGCTACAAGAAATTTGGTATGCAAATTCCTCTGACCGTATAGAAACGAAGTAAAATTGGATTTTTCGAAATTTGTACTTTTAAGGGGCGAGCGGGAGAAAAAGGGACAAAAATGGTACCAACAAAAGTATTACAGCTAGAATCGTGTAATTTGATATGTACATTCCTCTGACCATATAAAAACGAAGTAAAATTGGATTTTTCGAAATATGTACTTTGAAGCGGCGAGCGGAACAAAAAGGGATAAAAATGGTACCAACTAAAGTATTACAGGTAGAATCGTGAAATTTGGTATGTAAATTCCTCTGACCATATAGAAACGAAGTAAAATTGGATTTTTCGAAATTTGTGCTTTAAAGGGGCGAGCGGGATAAAAATGATACCAACTAACGTATTACAGCTAGAATCGTGAAATTTGGCAAGTAAGTTCCTCTGACCATATATAAACGAAGTAAAATTGGATTTTTCGAAATATGTATAAGGGGCGAGCGGAACAAAAAGGGATAAAAATGGTAAGTATTACAGCTACATGAAATTTGGTATGTAAATTCCTCTGACCGTATAGAAACGAAGTAAAATTGGATTTTTCGAAATTTGTACTTTTGAGGGGCGAACGGGACAAAAAGGGATTAAAAATGGTACCAACTAAATTATTACAGCTAGAATCGTGAAATTTGGTATGTAAATTCCTCTCACCATGTAGAAGCGCTGTATAATTGGATTGTTCGAAATTTGTACTTTTTAGCGGGTAGGCGGGACAAAAAGGGTTCCAAGTTAAGTATTGCAGCAGTAGTCGGGAAATTTGGAGTGTAAATTGTGTGTAAAGCGCAATATAAATTGATTTTTTTTCGCAATTTTCTTATAGGGGCTGAGCAACAAGGGATAAAAGTATGAGTGATTTTTTTGAGGTTAGGATTTTCATGCATTAGTATTTGACAGATCACGTGGGATTTCAGACATGGTGTCAAAGAGAAAGATGCTCAGTATGCTTTGACATTTCATCATGAATCGTCTTACAAACGAACAACGCTTGCAAATTATTGAATTTTATTATCAAAATGCGTGCTCTGTTAAGAAAGTTCATTGCGCGCTTCCATTTTATGGTCAGTTTAATCGACCCACTGAAGCGGCTATTCGGGCTATTGTGACTAAATTTCGCACCAAATTTACATTGTTGGACATTAAACCACCAACACGCTTACGTAGAGTGCGAACTGAAGAAAATATCGCAGCTGTATCGGCCAGTGTTAATGATGACCACCAATTTTCGATTCGTCGCCGTTCGCACCAATTGGGTCTCTGTTACTCAAAAACGTGGAAATGCCAAAATTGGACTAAGCGGATGGACCACCTAAGACGCAGCCGCGGTCAACATTTAAATGAAATTATCTTCAAAAAGTAAATGCCATGGACCAATCTAACGTTTCAAATAAAGAACCGATGAGATTTTGCAAATTTTATGCGTTTTTTTTAAAAAAAAGTTATCAAGCTCTTAAAAAATCACCTTTAGTACCGACTAAAGTATTGGAGCTATAGTAGTGAAATGTAGTGTGTAAGTTCCTCTGACAACGTAGAAGCGCAAATCTAATTCGAATTTAAATTAAAATCGAATTTTTCCAATTTTGTACTTATAAACAATGAGCGGGATAAAAATAGTACCAACTAAAATATTTCAGCTATAGTCGTGAAATTTTGTGTTTAAATTTCTCTGACAACGTAGACTTGCAACATAAATGGATTTCTCCAAATTTGTACTTTTAAGTGGCGAGCGGGACAAAAAGGGATAAAACTGGTACCAATTTCACTATTACAGCTAGAATCGTGAAATTTAGTGTGTAAATTCCTCTGATCATATAGCAACGCAGTAGTTTGATTTTTCGAAAATTTTTACTTCTAAGGGGTGCGCGGGACGAAAAGGGATAAAAAAGCTGTACAATCATGTAAAGGGGAATGAATGTGTTACCAAATAAAGTACATATTTTTGGGCGAAGCAAAAACACATGTTACCTATACTGATTTTTCAAAATGTGTACTTTTTGGGAAAGAGGTGCAAAAAGTTATAAACTGGCTGGCTGAATCTAGAAACATGAGATCGAAGATATAAATGGTTGTAATTTTTTGTTCAAAACTTGGTAGAAAATTATACATACGAAGTAGTTCAGCAAAAATAGTGCATATCGACAAGCACATTCCTTTGACTGTGTGTGAGTGCTAGCTAATAGCAGGTTTCCAAATCTATATCCACCAAAAGAAAATTAAATAAATACTATCCAAAAACAGAGACGGATAAAATGAACGAATAACTTGATTTTTCGCGTGCGAATCAGCGGGTACTGCTAGTATATATATGATATATATATATATATGATTACTACAATAGATGGACAGACAAACGGACATTGTTAAATCCAATCAGAAAATTATTCTAAGCCGATCTATATAATAAACGATGGGTCTAACTCGTTTCCTTTTGGGTGTTACAAACAAATGCACAAAGACATAATACCCTAGTGGACCGCAAAATAGGAATATTTAAAAAAAACTGAAAGTGCCCTTTTCTATAGAATTTTTGAATGAACTCAAGGCTATAAGTCTCAAATCAAGCAATGGATAAGCGAAATTCTTTTATCTTATATTCATTATGATTCTACGAATGTTTTACGGAAGACAAACAATCAGACAATTATAAAGAAAAGTCAGAAAATTCGGACAAAATTCAAAAATCTTTATATTTTATGCACTTTTAGTCAGAACTGAAGATAGGAACGACATATTTTGTTGATTCATTTTTATTTGGTTCATAATTCCAGTTCGTGATCACTCACAAAAATAAACAGGGATATCCAGTTACACGTATTTCATAAAGCTTGATTCATTAGGAATTTCAGCTGCGTTATTTGTAGACTGCCGAAATTAACACAGGTTGTGATGAATATGGAAATCAACATCATCGTTCAACCTTTCAAAGATGTTAAATAGGCAACTAACGTACAACACTAATGAAAGTTTTGAACGATGGAATTGTAGTGACTTTGGAACCATAAGACGATTTTGATCGTGTAGATTTTCGCTACGAATCTCTCGCACAATTAAATTTTACCAGCTTCATCTGAAATTGCATTGTTGAAAAAGGTCGAACAGCTCATTCAGCAATCAAATTGCCGTTGAATACACATATTAAAGAACTTCCAACGAGCAAATTGTCGAAGAACTTTGCCGGTGATCATGGTGATACAGTAACGTAAATTGATCGCTCGGTATGAATATACGATGTCTCACATGAAGTTTTTGGAGAAATTGGAACGAATAATGAATAGACAGGCGGCTTTTATGAGAGGATGATTACAATTGAATGATGACTTCTCATAAATGATTCTTATGATTTCAATATTAAAAAATCGATATCTATATATATAAAAGAGTTGCGTTACCGACTGACTGACTTATCATTGACCACCTCCCAGACCAAACGGCTGAAGCCAGGGTCATTAAATTATCACGGTAGTTCCCAAATATGACGTAGACGTCTACTAAGAAAGGGTTTTACGAAATTCGTACTTTTAGGGGGTAAAATGGGACAAAAAGGGATAAACATCGAACCTTCGTCCTGACTAAACAGCAGTAGCTAGAAACATGAAATTCGGTGTGTTCCTTGCAACGACCATGCAGATGAGCTACAAATAGGGATTTTTCAAAATTTGTACTTTTAAGGGAGGAAGGAGACAAAGAGGGATATAAATTCCTCTCACCATATAAAATGCATTTATATTGCGCAATATAAATGCAATTTTGTACTTTTAAGGGTAAACGGTAAAAAAGGGATAAAAATGGTACAACTAATGTATTGCAGTTAGAATCCGGAAATTTGATGTATAAATTCCTCTGACTATGAAGAAGCGCTGTAAAATTGGATTTTTCGAAATGTGTACCTTTAAGGATGCGCGGAACAAAAAGGGATAAAAAGGGTGCCAATTTAAGTACTGCATCTATAGTTGTGAAATTTGATGTGTAAATTTCTCTGACAACATAGAAGCGCAAATCTAAATTAATATTTTGAAATTTGTACTTATAAGGGGTAAGCGGGACAAAAAGGGATAACAATGGTTCCAACTAAAGTATTACAGCTATAGTCGTGAAATTTGGAGTGTAAATTCCTTTGGCAACGTTGAAGCGCAATCTAAGTGGATTTTATTAAATTTGTACATATAGGGGGTAAGCGGAACAACTAGGGATAAAAATAGTTCCAACTATAGTCGTGAAATTTTGTGTGTAAAGTCATCTGACAACGTAGACTTGCAACATAATTTGATTTGTCGAAATTTGTACTGCTAAGGGGCGAGCTGGATAAAAATCTAACTCCAACTCTAGAATCGTGAAAATTAGTATGTAAATTTCTCTGGCCATGTATAAGCGCCATCAAAATGGATTTTTTTCGAAATTTGTTCTTATAAGGTGTGAGAGGGACAAAAAGGGATAAAAATGGTACCAAGTAAAGTATTGTAGCTAGAATCGTTGGTAAGTAAATTCCTCTCACCATATAGAAGCGCAATATAAATGTATTTTTGTACTTTTAAGGGCTGATCGGCACAAAAAGGGATAAAAAAATGGTGCCAACTAAAGTATTGCAACAGAAGCGTGAAATTTGAAACGTAAATTCCTCTGACCATGTAGAAGCGGAGTCAAATTCGATTTGTCGCAATTTGTACTTTTAGGCGCTCGCGGGACAAAAAGGGATGAAAATGTTGTACAACTCTTTAATTACGGAACATAAATCGATATTACAAAATATGTACTTATAAGGTGTAGCTGGCCGACAAGGGAGAAACGTGTACCAAATAAAGTACCTGGTTTTAGGGGAAGCAGAAACACATGTTACCAATAGTGTTTTTTTTTTTTCAAAATGTGTATTTTTTGGGAAAGATGTGCAAAACGTTCTAGAGTGCTGCATTTAGAAACATGAGGTCGAGGATATAAAATGATCTGCGGTTTTTTGTTCAAAACTGGGTAGAAAATTATAAAAAGTATACACATTCCTTTGACTGTATATGAGTGGTATCTAATACGAGGTTTCCAAATTACCATTTTAGATATATGTATCTATATCCACCAAAAGAAAATCAAATAAATACTATCCAAAACAGAGAGGGATAAAACTAATAACAAATAACTGTCTTTATCGCGTGCGAAGCAGCGGGTACTGCTAGTAACCAATATTATGTTGGCATATGTTGCATAGATTAAAAATGCAAAATTCCAATAGCTGAGAGGAATATATGGCAAAAAAGACTCTCTCATTTAACGCAGTATTTAATTAGACAACGAAATAGGTTCCGCCGTAAATTGCAAAGATCGGTAAGTTTACCACAGAGAGCTATGCTGATTGGTCTACTTAAACAGCTGGATCAGCTGTTCGAGTACCAAGGTTAAGATTGGAGTATTGTCAAGAGATGGCGCTGACATACACAACTATTTAGAAAAAGCTAATGTTGTTGTCCAGTTTTTTGAAGAGTCCCACACAATTACTTCTAATGTTGTGTCTCCAAATGAACAAAGTGTTATTAGACATATCGAATGGCTTAACCGCCAACACATTAACCAAAGAGATGATCATGCACCAACATCTATAGAAGAAATTAAGTGGTATGTTAAACAATTAAAACAAGTAAGGAAAGGCTAATGTCGGGCGGGGCCGACTCTATGATACACTCCACTTTCTATCCGTATACAATTTAATTCAGTGAAAAAGCGAAAACGGGAAGGATTTTTGTATCCTGTAAATGTATGTGTTTGACAAAAAATTTTAAATCGGAAAGAAAATATGTATGGGGGTATATTGAAGTCTGGAACGAAATAGTTGAAATATAAAATGTATAGTTTGGCCAAAATCGGGAGCAACATTTGTATTTGGGCTATATCTAAATCTGAACCGATCTTACCCACTTTCACCATAGGTTTTTGTACTTGGATTATATGCTGTTGTGCCAAATTTAAAGAAAATCGAGAGCAATATGTGGTTTCTAAAGCGTCAAAAGTCAAATCGGTGGCGACATTAGTATGGGAGCTATATCTAAATCTGAACCGATCTTACCGAACTTCTGTATAGGTGTTTCTAGTTGTATTATAAGATGTTATGTCTAATTTAAAGAAACTCGGGTACAATATGGCGTTTATAGAGCGGAAAATGTCAAATCGGGAGCGACATTTGTATGGGGGCTATATCTTAATCTGAACCGATCTTACCTAATTTCTGCATATGTGTTTCTAATTATACCCTACACCACTTCGTAGGCTAGGGTATTATAAGTTAGTTTCGGCCCAAATGTTTGTAACACCAAGAAATAATCGAGCTAGACCCACCTTTAAGTATACCGATCGGCTTAGAATCACCAGCTGAGTCGATTTAACGATGTCTGTCTGTCCGTCTGTCCGTCTGTCCGTCTGCTGTCCATCTAAGCTTGTTCGCACTCTACAGGTCGCAATTGTTGTCCGATTGTCATGAAACTTGGCAGAAGTTATTTTTTCTGGCCAATGACCATCGGTATTGAATTTGGAGGAAATCGGTTCAGATTTAGATATAGCGTCCATACAAATGTCGCTCCCGATTTGACTTTTTCCGCCCTATAAAGCACATATATTACCCGATTTTCTTTAAAATTGGCACAGCATCTTATAATCCAACTAGAAACACCTGTGAAAAAATTGGGTAAGATCGGTTCAGATTTAGATATAGCCCCCATACAAATGTCGCTCCCGATTTGACATTTTCCGCTCTAGAAACGACATATTATACCCGATTTTCTTTAAATTTGGCAGAACGTCTTATAATCCAACTAGAAACACGTATGCAAAAATTGGGTAAGATCGGTTCAGATTTAGATATAGCCCCCATACAAATGTCGCTCCCGATTTGACATTTTCCGCTCTAGAAACGACATATTGTACCCGATTTTCTTTAAATTTGGCACAACATCTTATAATCCAACTAGAAACACCTATGCAAAAATTGGGTAAGATCGGTTTAGATTTAGATATAGCCCCCATACAAATGTCGCTCCCTATTTCACTTTTTCCGCTTTAGAAACCACATATTGTACCCGATTTTCTTTAAAATTGGCACAGCATCTTATAATCCAACTAGAAACACCTGTGCAAAAATTGGGTAAGATCGGTTCAGATTTAGATATAGCCCACATACAAATGTCGCTCCCGATTTGACATTTTCCGCTCTAGAAACGACATATTGTACCCGATTTTCTTTAAATTTGGCAGAACATCTTATAATCGAACTAGAAACATCTATGGTGAAAGTGGGTAATATAGGTTCAGATTTAGATATAGACCTCATGTTGCTCCCGAATGTTTAACCGATTTTGGCCAAATTTTACATATTATATTTCACCAATAAACAGACGTGGTGAAAGCGGGTCACATCGTTCCAGGTTTCAATATACCCCCATACAAATGTCCTTTCCGATTTAACATTTTTTGTCAAACACATACATTTACAGGATGCAAAAATCCTTCCCGACTTCACTTTTTTACCGAATTGAATTGCAATGAGAATTGTTTGGGTGATGTCCATATGTCCATACTTTGAAATGACTTTGGTATACTACTATATAATTTGTATTTGTCTGTCGGACATTTAGATCAATTACCATATTATTTACCATACTCGTTAAATTTGACTGAAGATGAATTTATAGCATATAAATTATATGAATATAATTTATATAATTTGTATGAACTACATAAAATTGCTCCCATGAAATACCTGGGTTTAGTAATCAAAGCGAGGTACATACGCAGGGAGTGGTGTAGGGTATTATTAAATTATAAGATGTTGTGCCAATTTTAAATAAAATCGGGTACTAGATGTGGTTTCTAAAGCGGAAAAAGTGAAATCGAGAGTGACATTTGTATGGGCCTATATCTAAATCTGAACCGACCTTACCCACTTTCAGCATAGGCGTTTCTAGTTGGATTATAGGATGTTGTACCAAATTTAAAGAAAATCGGGTACAATATGGCGTTTCTAGAGCGGAAAATGTCAAATCGGAGCGACGTTTGTCTGAACCGATCTTACCCAATTTTTGCATATGTATTTCTAGTTAAATTATAAGATGTTGTGCCAAATTTAAAGAAAATCGAGTACAATATGTGGTTTCTAGAGCGGAAAATGTCAAATCGGGAGCGACATTTGTATGGGAGCTATATCTAAATCTGAACCGATCTTGCCGAATTTCTGCATAGGTGTTTCTGGTCGGATTATAGGATGTTGTGCCAAATTTAAAGAAAATCGGGTACAATATGTGGTTTCTAGAGCGGAAAATGTCAAATCGGGAGCGACATTTGTATGGGGGCTATATCTAAATCTGAAACAATTTGCCTCAAATTAAATAGCGTTCGTTCTTGATCCACAAAACTTATTTGTGCCAATTTTTGTTAAGATCGGACTATAATTTCGACCTGTAATATGATTACAACAATTTACAAGACAAGACAGACGGACAGACAGACGGACATTGCTAAATCGACTCAGAAAGTGATTCTATGTCGATCGGTATACTTAACAATGGGTCTATCTCGCTTCCTTTTGGGCATTACAAACAAATGCACAAAGACATAATACTCTCGTGGAGTGTATAAAAATCGTAAAGCTCCGAGTCTGCATCGAATCATACCAGTACTGTTGAAGAACTGAACTGGTGTCTGTGCAATGGTTATTTTCCAAAACTTTTTAGGAAAGCTAAAGTGGTTGCTGTAAGATCCCCAGCAGTTACCGCCCTATAAGTATGCTCAACTGCCTTGATAAGGTATTTGAAAAGATAATCATGAATAGGCTAACTGAATTTACAGAAAATAATTCAGTTTTAAAAAAAGAACAATTCGGCTTTCGAAAGCAGCACTCGACCATACATCAAGTAAAACGAATAGTGAACTTAATAACGAGCAATAAAAGACAGCGGCAAAGTACTGGGATAGTTTTTCTTGACATCGATTCCATATGGCACAATGGTTTGATATTCAAATTACTTAAATTTGGATATGCAATTTTTTTACAAAAAATTATAAAAAGTTTTCTGTCTGAAAGAACTTTTATGGTTTGTGTTGAAGATGAGCTGTCCACTCCCAGAAATATTCCCGCCGGTGTACCACAGGGATCAGTTTTGTCGCCGATGTTATATTCGATATACACATCCGATTTTAAATTATTAAAAAATGAAACTGTTGCACTATATGCAGATGACACCGCTATAATAACAAGTGGAAAAGTTTCAAATGCAATAGTTAAAAGAATGAGAAAATCTCTAATACATACATGTTTTGAAAAATGGAAAATAAAAATAAACAAAGGAAAGACACAGGCGATTAATTTCCCTTTCAATAAATCACCAAAAAGAAATCCCAACGTTTCACTCAACATCTCTGGTGCTGATATTCCTCTCCAAAAATCCATAAAATATCTTGGAATAATATTGGATAAGTATTTATCGTTTACGGAACACGTTCTTCAGGCATCCAGCAAAGCCATCAAATGTGGGCGAGCATTATATCCGCTAATAAATCGTAAGTCTGAATTAAATACGAAAAACAAGCTCCTGATATACAAAATGTGCATTCGACCAATAATGACATACAGTTGTCAAGTATGGTCAACTAGATGTGCAAAAACGTATTTTAAAAAGGTTCAAGTAATCCAGAACAAGAACCTTAAGAACATATTTGGCCTATATATGCGATACTCTACTCTTCATCTACATCAAAGATTCGAACAGGATATGATTAGTACTTATGTTGACAAAATAACACAAAGTTTTGAATTCCGCAATAGATCATCAACCCACAGATTATTAAGAAATCTACATGAGTACTTAAACATTGTTTCTTTCTTATAGCGTATATAAAAGGTTTTTCTCCTATCTAATTTCCTTGAATCGTCTTCATCTGGAAGAGAAAACAAGTAAGGAAAGGCTAAAGTCGGGCGGGGCCGACAATATGACACACTCCACTTTCTATCCGAATACAATTCAATTCGATAAAAAAAATTGAAAACGGGAAGGATTTTTGTATGCTTCCTAATCATAAGCTAATATGACCCGACCCACTTTGTCAAATCGAGAAGAATATTTGTATCGGGGCTATATCCAAACATGGAATGATGTGACCCAATTACACAATAGGTTCTTCCAGTTCAAGTATAACGTGTTATGCTCAATATGAAGAAATTTTCTGAAAATACGTGCTTTCTGGGAATATATATATAAAGCTATATATAAATCTGAACCGATCTGATCCATTTTCACCATGGGTGTTTCTAGTGGAAACATTAGATATTTTGCCAAATTTGAAGAAGATCTGTTAAAATATGTGGTATCTAGAGCACTAAAAGTCAAATCGGGAGAGAAATTTGAATGGGAGCTATATATAAATTTGAGCCAATCTTACCTATTTTCACCAGAGGTGTTTCTAGTTTAAATATAAGATGTTTTGCCAAATTTGAAAACATTCTGATAAAATATGTGGTTTCTAGAACGGAAAAGGTGATATTGGAAGCCAAATTTGAATTGGAGCTATATATAAATCTGAACCGATCTGACCCATTTTCACCACAATTGTTTCTAGTGGAAACCTAAGATATTTTGCCAATTTTGAAGAAAATCTGTTAAAATATGTGGTATCTAGAGCAGAATAAGTCAAATCGAGAGCGAAATTTGAATTGGAGCTATATATAAACCTGAACCGATCTGAACTATTTTCACCACAGGTGTTCCTAGTTTAAATTTAAGATGTTTTGCCAAATTTGAAAACAATCTGATAAAATATATGGTTTCTAGAACGGAAAAGCTGATATTGGGAGCCAAATTTTAAATGGAGCTATATATAAATCTGAACCGATCTGACCCATTTTCACCACAGGTGTTTCTAGTGGAAACCTAAGATATTTTTCAAATTTTGAAGAAAATCTGTTAAAATATGTGGTATCTAGAGCAGAATAAGTCAAATCGAGAGCGAAATTTGAATGGGAGCTATATATAAACCTGAACCGATCTGACCAATTTTCACCACAGGTGTTCCTAGTTTAAATTTAAGATGTTTTGCCAAATTTGAAAACAATCTGATAAAATATATGGTTTCTAGAACGGAAAAGGTGATATTGGGAGCCAAATTTGAATTGGAGCTTTATATAAATCTGAACCGATCAGACCCATTTTCACCACAGGTGTTTCTAGTGGAAACATAAGATATTTTGTCAATTTTGAAAAAAATCTGTTAAAATATGTGGTGTCTAGAGCAGAATAAGTCAAATCGAGGGCGAAATTTGAATGGGAGCTATATATAAACCTGAACCGATTTTCTTCAAATTAAATAGCGTTCGTCCTTATCCCGAAAAACTTCATTGTGCAAAGTTTCGTTTGGTTCTGGCTACAATTGCGACCTGTATCGTGATTACAAGAATAGATGGACAGACAGGCGGACATTGCTAAATCGACTCAGAAAGTGATTCTAAGTCGATCGGTATACTTAACAATGGGTCTATCTCGCTTCCTTTTGGGTGTTACAAACAAATGCACAAAGACATAATACTCTCGTGGAGTGTATAATGATTGTTATTTAAAATAAAATAATACCCCTATTTGCTGCATTACTTTAAGTTATAACTCAAAATCTGTTAAAAAAAACTAAATATGTCAAATAATTGTTAGTGTTTTAATGATAGATGCAATAAAGTTAAATAAGAAAGGTTAAAATGCAAAGATTAAAAATATAATTTCCATAAAAGTCCGATGTCTATTAATGATTTTTTGGTGATTTTTACCAAACACTACCAGTCTACTCCACTCAATAAACTAAATGAATTAGAAAACGCTTGCTTGAAAGTTTCAATGACAAAATCGCCGTTGAAATGTCGACCTTCTGCATTATATTCCCGTCGATTTTTCCAGTTCACCGTATGAAAAATCAAACTCATGCGAAAGGTGTTCATTAAATTTAATATCTACGCCAGCAAACGTCAATCGATACAAAAATCACTGAGAACAAAATATATCAATGATTCACACGACGATCACAAACAAACTAATTGAAATAGGACAGGAAAATTTTGTTTGGGTCTGCTAGTAACATAATGAATCAAAAACAATTTAATATCCTAAACGCCTAATAGATTTATAGGATGGATCGTTTAAAACTTTAACTTGGAGTTGGCTATAAAAAGAACCGACTATTTTTTTGGAAAGGTTCAACTTTGTCATTTAATAATGAAACAAAATATCATTTTTATGACTGTCACGACTGGCTCGACAGTACCTCATCCGATCAACCCAATTTTTCAGTACACCCAAAAACCACACCAAACGTTGGGAAGCATTTGCTTCTCAATAGTCAGGTGTGGGTTGTTTGAACTGCATATTCGACAATTTTGCTTATCGACATAGCCGAGATGAAAATGAGCTTCATCTGAAAACACGAAAATTTGCACACATAAATTTCTTTCAGACTAATCACTAATTTTATTGCAGGAATCTAAAAAGCTGATTACAAATTTAATCGAAACAGTTAAAACTTTCATTGAATTTATTCCGTATATTTTAATCACAACTTCCACAAAGAATATAAAAAACTGATTAAAACAGTTATCGGAACAATGAAAATGATTATTGTTTTTGTTTTCGTTTCATTTGTATCATTTCTTAGAAAGAAGTCGTCGTTAACACGAGTTGTCAACAACTCAAATCGAAGACGCCTTTAAGAGTGTCGACTTAGTTCGGTGGAATATTTTGTTTATCATCGCTTCTCATTTGTCATATGTGAATGCTGGTACTAATATGAACCCTGATTTAAGTCAAAGACATACATTCATTGCGAAAGTTCTGACGAGATGGGGTAGCGCCCATCGAAATTGTGCATTCAACTTTTAGCTGTAACAATAAAGTTTTCACTTGCCTTTTTGCTAATTTTGGGTTCTGCTGAAGACTTCCGACGAATTTCAGAACATGCCGACGAATGGTTTATATCACTTAATCCAATAACTTCTTTAATCAATATAACAATACAATTCATTAAACATTTTCAGAAAAATCTACAACTGCTGTAATCGAGTCAGCAACTTTTTTGATTGAATAATATCGGAAAAATCAATGACAGTTGTAATCGAATCAGCAACTTTTGTGATTGAATACTATCAAAAAAATCAACGACTGCAGTAATCGAATCAGCAACTTTTATGATTGAATATTTTTTTGGAAAAAAATCAATCACTGCTTTAATTCAATATATTATTTTTTTAACTATTACTTTTTCAATAACTCCAGCTACAATTTTTGTAATTGGTTTTACAATTTTCATCATAGCAGGAAAACTAAAGAAAAATCTTATCAAATATACAATTTTCGTAATTGAAACTGATTTCTATTTTTTTCTGTGCACTACTTTAAGTAAGTTTTTAATATTTTCCCAATTTTGTTCGAGCGTATAACGTCCATTTTGCAAATGTCAAGCATAAACTTGAAAATTAAAATAAAAATGAATGTTATTCAACTAAAATGAATGCCTTTCAAAGTCAACGTAATCGGCAGTTCAAATTTAAAATGTTACACTGTTAGACAGTATTCGTTAACAATTTGAAACAAATTTTTGAACCCAACGAAGGCCACTCCTAGGGAGGTAGGGGTTGTTTTGGCTATTTTTTATACACTCCACGAGAGTATTATGGCTTTGTGCATTTGTTTGTAACACCCAAAAGGAAGCGAGATAGACCCATTGTTAAGTATACAGATCGACTTAGAATCACTTTTTGAGTCGATTTAGCAATGTCCGTCTGTCCGTCTGTCTGTCCGTCTGTCTGTCTGTCCGTCTGTCTGTCCGTCTGTCCGTCTGTCTGTCCGTCTGTCCGTCTGTCCGTCTGTCCATCTATTGTTGTAATCAAACTACAGGTCGCAATTATAGTCCGATCTTAACAAAAATTGGCACAAGTAAGTTTTGTGGATCAAGGACGAACGCTATTTCATTTGCGGCAAAACGGTTCAGATTTAGATATAGCCCCCATACAAATGTCGCTCCCGATTTGACATTTTCCGCTCTAGAAACCACATATTGTACCCAATTTTCTTTAAATTTAGCACAACATCTTATAATCCAACTAGAAACACCTATGCAAAAATTGGAAAAGATCGGTTCAGATTTAGATATAGCCCCCATACAAATGTCGCTCCCGATTTGACATTTTCCGCTCTAGAAGCCACATATTGTACCCGATTATTTTCAAATTTGGCACAACATTTTATAATCCAACTAGAAACACCTATGCAGAAAGTGGGTAAGATCGGTTCAGATTTAGATATAGCCCCCATACAAATGTCGCTCCCGATTTGACATTTTCCGCTCTAGAAACCACATATTGTACCCGATTATCTTCAAATTTGGCACAACAGATTAAAATCCAAGTAAAAAACCTATGGTGAAAGTGGCTAAGATCGATTCAGATTTAGATATAGCGCAAATACAAATGTTGCTCCCAAATGTTTAACCGATTTTGGCCAAACTATACATATTATATTTCACCTATTTCGTTCCAGATTTCAGTATACCCCCATACAAATGTCCTTTCAGATTTAAAATTTTTTGTCAAACACATACAAAAATACAAAAATCCTTCCCGTTTTCACTTTTTCGCCGAATTAAATTGTATTCGGATTGAAAGTGGAGTGTATCATAGAGTCGGCCCCGCCCGACTTTAGCCTTTCCTTACTTGTTATTTCTAGCATGGTGACCTCAAAACGGTATCAAATAGAGGGTAGTTGTGTTCATATTGAATATAAGGGTCGAAGTCGTTTTGTTATGTCGTCAAGATAATTTCGACAATTTTCCATTCAGTCGCAGCATCCCGGTATTTGGAAAAAATAATTTCCATATTTTGGAAAATTGAAAGTACGGAGAATGCGAACCCTGCTACAAGCCCACGACATGTGTGCTTTACAATCCAATAATAAATTTAAAGAAATTGATTTAAAAAACTATCTTTGTGTACGGTGCGCTATCCCAATGCATCAGAGAACGATATGGCATAAGGGAGCCTATGTTTTTGCGGCAGCTCCGTTTAATCACATCTAGGGTGAACAACACTGAAGTTCAGTGTAATCGGTGGACGCACACTTAAACTTTGTAATTAAATATCTCACAAAATGAATTAAAATTAATCTTTCGTTTTTTCTTCTTTTGAATACTTTCCAGCCAGCACCCACTCAATAACACACAAAGCAAACAGTCTGAGTTGTGACCTTTAAATGAAAATTACATTTAAAAACAACTGCACATGTTTCTTTACAAGTTTAGAATTTATTCCAGTAACTGCTGCCAAGGTTACCGATGAAAAATGTCGCGTGCAGAAATCGTGATCAAGTAAATACATGGGCAGGTAATAGTATGCAATTTTGTCATCTTAATTAATAATAACATTAATACATTTTCATTACAGTCCATCGAACTTTTTCGCTCTCCAACAACATCAGCAAACAAGCAAGGAAATGCTAAATTCGGACGGGGCCGACTATATGATAGCCTGCACTTTCTACCCAATTACAATTGAATGAAAGATAAATATAACTCACTTTCGCCATAGAAGTTTCTAGTTGAAATATAAAGTGTTGTGGCAATTTTATGAAAATCGGGTCTCTAGTGCTCTATCTAAATCTGAACCGATCTGACCCACTTTCACCACAAATACTGATATTGGAATTATAAGGCATTGTGCCAACTTCGAAGCAAATCGAAAAATATTTGTGGTTTTCAGAGAGGAAAAAATAAATAATCGGGAATGACATTTGCATGGAGGCTACATCTAAATCAAATACATCTATCAAATACCAAAATATAGCTGATTCCGAATATCTGCGTGGAAATTACATTGGTTTTAATTAAACATAGAAATATGGGACACTTGTGTGGGTGGTACCAGAATCTAAGTTTAGGAAAATAATACCATGTGCAAAGTTTGATTTGATGCCTTAGTTCCTTTCGAGAGTTATCGTGACGGACGGGAATGGCTCAAACAACTTAAAGATCCGTAAAACGTAGTTGGTCCAAACATACTTAGGGTCTTAAGTCACTTCTTTAATGCGTTACACTTTTCTTCTGTCCCAAATGATATATACCTACTACAAGAGTGAGGGTATATTGTAGAAAGAGAGTATAATTATAATATTTTTTGCTGATAGCGAGATTTGTTAAATATATTGTGACGTTACATTATATTAATTTTGAAAAAAAATTAATTAAATTTTAATTAATCAATATAATCCATGTTGACACAATTCGAACAGTAACCAGCACTGCAAAACAAAAAAATAACCGGCTTCTAACTATACACCGATTTTCATTTCCCAAAATATCAAGTAAATATAAGAGTCATTCCATGGCAAGCGGTACTGCTTTTGACCTCGAAATCTGCGATTGTTTTTAAAGTTTTCTTCTGGAAAAAAATTTAAAATTTTTTCACGAGTTATGACCAATTTAACAGTGAACAAGTAAAAACGGCGTTAAGTTCGGCCGGACCGAAGTTTATGTTCCCTCTACCATGGATTGCATTCCACAGAGGCTTCGATTTTCGTAAAGTGCTGTAATAATTTTATAAATAAATATAATATTTTTATTATTTCAAACCCCTCTTATAAGGCAAGGCTACCAATACCAAGAACAAATTTTGAAAGTCCATTATCTCTCACGTACACAGTGCAAGATAACCTAGCTTCACGATTCAACCATTTTTTGTCGTAAAAGTAAAAAGTACAAATTTGGAAAAATCTTTTTTATTTTTTATTTTGCGTGTCTATGCAGTCAGAGGAATGTATACACCGAATTTCATGACTCTAGCTGCGGTCGTTAGATTGGTACTATTTTTATCCCCTTTTTCCATTTTAACCCCAATAAGTACGGATTTCGAAAAATCCGTTTATGTTACGTGTCTACGCCATCAGAGGAATGTATACACCGAATTTTATTATTCATGGTGCAGCCTTTAGTTGCTACCATTTTTATCCCTCTATTCCCATTTTACCCCTTAAAAGTTCGAAATTGGAAAAAATACTTTTATATTATGTATCTACACTATTAGAGGAATGTACACACCAAATTTAGTGTTTCTAGTTGTTTGTATTTATGCAAAATTTGGACCTCCTAGGCCCTTACGTTTAGATGATAACGTGCTTTCAATAGACGGACGGACATGGCTAAACCATCTTAGAATTTTATGATGATCAAGAATATATATACTTTATAGGGTCTCAGGTCGATATTTCAAGGTGTTACACACGGAGTGACAAAGGTAGTATACCCTGCGGTGGAGAGTATAAAAATATTTGTTTTAAACTTTTCACTTATGCATAGCCGCTGATCTTACCTATCTTTTGGTATAAATAACGTTATTTGTTTTAGGTGGAATATTGAAAAAAGTCAGGTTTTTGGTGTTTTTTTGCATATCGTCCTTGCGCACATTGAAGTATAATTTTATGATTTTTTACTTTTAGATAGTAATACCTACAAATGCCTTCAAAGCAGACAGAAAAATTTTTCTTATAATCGACACGCCTTTATGTATATATTTGCATAACCTCCACCTTGTATAATCTCGCATTGTCATTTAGTCTGTCTTTCTGTCCGTTTGTTGAAATTCGGTGTGATGAATCCAAAATACTTTTGTGTATTGAGAGAGCGTAACGCATTAATCAAACTTGCCTTATCTATGTATATTTATTAAGCAGTAGGGCCTTACTGGCTCTTCGCAGATTTGTTTTGTTCTCCAGCCCAATGCACTTCATTAACAAATATTGCGTAGGATGTGAAGAAGCTTATACGTCACATAGTGGATATACGAAAGAAAAGTAATTATTTAATTAAGTATACATAATAGTCGTTAAATCGCATAAACTCAGTTATGGCTTTTGAACTTCAAATGACAGACAATTACTCTCATCAGTATCAGACAATATTCCGGTGAAAACCAGGTCAAATTAGATTCGTTATTATAGCCTCCACCTTAGGATGTGGGTATATTCATTTTATCATTCCGTTTGTAACACCTTAAAATATTCAACGGAGATCTCTATAGTATATACATATATATATTCTGGGCCGTGTTAAAATTCTAAGACGATCTAGCCTGTCTGATTCCAGATTCTGGTTGTTTGTAGCCGTTTTCTTGGTACCCGTTATTATTCCTTTTTATCATATTGACCATAAATGTACATAAATGTATTTGGACAGCGTCTACGCAGTCGTCTCAAAATTGAGAACAAAAGGCAATTCACTTAGCCAGTATTTGCTGGCCATTTCCGAATGGGGCCGAGTGAATGGAGTAGATTTTAATGCAGGTAGGACCCATTGCTCCTTGTTGTCTAACAAGCGATTCACTGATCCAACGGTATTGTCGATTTCAATGAACGGTGTGGATATTGAGCAAACAAATACTCTTGATGTTCTACGCATGAAAATACAAATCTCAAATGGTCCATCCGCTTAGTCCAATTTTGCCATACAAATGTGCACCGAACTCGCCTCTCAATAAGTCCATTGTTGTGACCATTCTGAATGCATTGGTAGCTCTTGCAATGCTTCTGGCTGATATACACTCCAAAATCGACAATTCTGCCTGTTTACGTACCCATTGAGCCAAAAATGAGCTTCGTCGCTGAACACAATTTTTCGGTAAAAAAGTGGATCTTCGGCCAACTTTCCATGAGCCCATTCACCAAAAATTTTACGTTTCGGTAGGTCGTTCGGCTTCAATTCTTGCACCAGCTGTATTTTGAAAGGCATCACACCTTAATACTTCCGCAAAATTGTCCACGTTGTTGAGTAACAGAGGCCCAATTGCTGCGAACGGCGACAAATCGATAATTGATGGTCATCATTAACACTGGCCGATACAGCTGCGATATTTTCTTCAGTTCGCACTCTACGTAAGCGTGTTGGTGGTTGTCCAACAATGTAAATTTGGTGCGAAATTTAGTCACAATAGCCCGAATAGCCTCTTCAGTGGGTCGATTAAACTGACCATAAAATGGAAGAAGCGCGCGATGAACTTTTTTAACAGAGCACGCATTTTCATAATAGAACTCAATAATTTGCAAGCGTTGTTCGTTTGTAAGACGATTCATGGTTAAATTATAGACCAAACTGAAGATGTTTGACAGTGAAACAAAACACTTTAAAAATCACCCTTTATAAGATATTTTGGTAAATTTGACGAAGATCTGGTAAAATATGTGGATCCTAGAATAGAAAAAATCATATCGGGTGAGAAATTTGAATGGGAGATATTCATTTCACCATAGGTGTTCCTTGTTTAAATATAAGATGTTTTGCCAAATTTGAGCGGATAAAGTCAAATTTGGAGCGACATTTTTCGCCATAGGTGTTTCCAGTTGAAATATAAGATGTTTTATCAATCTGTTAAAATACGTGGTATCTAGAGTAAAAAGAGTCAATTCGGGAGTGAAATTCGCATGAAGGCTATATCTAAATCTGAACCGATTTTCTTCAAATTAAATATCGTTCGTCCTTATCCCGAAAAACTTCATTGTGCAAAGTTTCATTTAGTTCTGGAGACAATTGTGACCTGTACTCTGATTACAAGAATAGATGGACAGACAGACGTACGGACTGACAGACGGCCATTGCTAAATCGATTCAAAAGGTGGTGATGATCTCGCTTCTTTTTGGGTGTTACAAAGAAATGCACATGCAGACATAATACTCTCGTATAGTGTATAAAAAGTAAAACAAATGAGCTTTGGCACGGCAGAAGTATTGCTGGGTAACTATACCTGCATATACACATTCTTACATATGAAAGTCAATGAGATGCTTGTAAGATGGCATGTGTGCTTTATTACTTGGTGCTATTTTTTAAACGGAAATTCGGCAAGTGAGTTGTGCTTCTCGTTCGTTTGTGAGAATCATCTCCTTATAGAAGCCGGGTTTGATGTTGAAAAGTCGCTGCGAAGCCACTTGAAAAGACTTTTGACATGGTCGAAATCATGATCGTGGCAGTCTGCAGCCAAGTAATAAATGTCACCATGCCATTTGTAAATAAATTTGCAGTCTATTAAATATAGATGCATATTGGTCTTGAGTCAGGACAATATCCTAGTTCAAATCAATGGATAGTGTGGAATGGAAGTGTGTGTATATACACACACTTCCATATCGTCACCGTCGTAGCAAAAGTAGCTATGTGTTTTTCCACAATTGTTCAGGAGAGTATAAAAACTGTCTACTATTTCATTTCGCGATAATTTTGATATGATTAATTTTTGTTTTTTTTTCCTACACCCATTTCTCATAAATTTATGAAAACCTTTTTTTATTATTTTATGTCGTTTCAGCGTGTTTAAATGATTTTCTAAAAAACTACACATAGCTACTTTTTTTACGGAATTTATTTATTGAAATTTCAATGTTTTATACACATAGCAATTTTTAGCTGAAAGATATTTTGTGAATCTAGGAGATCGTTTAACATGGATGTATAAATAATTCATTAATAATATCATTAATTACTCTATCTTTGATATAATATTCATGAGTTTTAGCGTTTTAAGATGAGATGCTGAAATATAAGTAACTACAAATGGACAAATATAGTAGTCCATCTAAATATTATTTAGTAAACTAATTTAAACATTTTAGGTCCATAACTGCTTAATTTGTATACCCTAAACCAAAGCGTGGAATAGGGTATTAAAAGTTAGTCCACGACAAATGTTTGCAACACCAAAAAAAATCGAGCTATATCCTTAAGCTTATGATCTAAGAATTTGATTTTTTTCCGCTCTTACAACAATGTATTTTATCAGATTATCTTCAAATTTGGCAAAACATCTTATATTTAATCTAGGAACACGTATGGTGAAAAATAGTCAGATCGGTTTAGAGTTATATATAGCTCCCATTCAAATTTCGCTCCCGATTTGACTTTTTCTGCTGCAGGAATCACATATTTCAGCAGATCTTTAAAATGGACAAAACGTCTTATATTTCAACTAGAAACACCCAATGCGAAAATAAGTTAGATCGGTTCAGATTTATATATAGCTCCCATAAAAATTTTGCTCTCAGTTTTTCTGCTCTAGCAACCACATATTTTAACAGATTCTCTCTCAAATTTGGCAAAATATCTTATATTTCCACTAGAAACACACAGGTTGAAAATGAGTCAGATCTGTTCAGATTTATATATAGCTCCCGGCTTGATTTTTCCGCCCCAGGTATTTTTACAGAATTTCTTCAAATTGAGAATAACACGTTATACTTCAACTGGAAGAACCTATTGTGCAAGTGCGTCACATCATTCCATGTTTGGGTATAGCCCCGATACAAATATTCTTCTCGATTTGACCAATTGGTTCAGGTCATATTAGCCTATGATTAGGAAACATACAAAAATTCTTCCAGTTTTCACTTTTTTACCGAATTGAATTGTATTCGGGTAGAAAGTGGAGTGTATCATATAGTCCGCCCCGCCCGACTTTAGCCTTTCCTTATTTCTTTCGGTTGAATTTCGGATCAGATTTATTCTTTCGATTTACTGATCCAGAATCCACTTCATGTTACATTTTAGATAAGGAAAGGCAAAGGCAATAGTGAAACTGGTAAAAAACAGGAACATACAATTTACTCCCAAAGTTTGATATGAGATAAAACCGATCCAACGCACAGGTTCCAAATCGATTTTTGGAGGTAATTCCGTTATTTTTAAACGGATAAATTCGAAATTTCATATGTCCAGAGTAGAAATATTTTCCAGATGATTTGCAAAATTTTGGATCTCTAGTGGGTATGAGGGCAACTGGTTAACATTCCAATATTGGTAACTCCACCATGCCAAATTTTTCGCACAGTGATCATCACCATCATAATTTTCATTTGACTCATTGCGGGGCATAGGTCATCAATTATAGTACTCGTAAATATATCAATATATAGTTTAAGATAAGATATACGTGAGTAAAGGAAAAAACGTCATAAATTTTGGCGAGGTTAGATTGCTTATAAAATTTTAAATAACCTAGGTCAAAGAATGGTGTCAATTTTTACTGCAATTAGAATTTATACGCTTCTAAAAAAAGCTTCCAAGAAATGCACCATTTTAAATCGTTTCCAAAAAGGCGACACTATTATTTCGCAGGTGTAAATTTATTTTATTTCTAAGTGTAATAAATGATATTTAGGGGTGATATGAATATTATTATCTGGCCCGAGTAAGTGATAAATCGACAGTACTCGTTCTCAGATTCACTTTAGCTACTAGAGTCCTTACGGTCATTTAGTGTCATAAAGTGATTATTAATTTATATTTTTATGGTTTTATTTGTTTTAGAAATAATAGCCGATGAGCGCTTTGGTTTTAAATTCTTTGTCCAAAAGTTAAATTCGAATGACATCTTAAAACTAGAGTTACAGGCTTATAAAGCAAGGAGTAAAATCATACAAGGAGTCTAGTATTCAGTGGAACATAAACATGAAACATAAGAGAGTTGCATGAAATTGAAACATAAATAAATATTTAAACTCTCGTACAAAAATGAGTAATTAAGTAGTTGGTCTAATAATTTGGGGTAAATTCAAACATTACGGTATTAGTTATTTTGAATACAGATTAACGAATGAAATAAATGATATGATAAAATCTATAATATAAATCCGCTACATAAGTAAATATCATAATTTAGATATATTTGATTTCCTTCTTGAATCATTCTGTGAACTAACCACCCCTGTAGGTCCTCTCCAAAATTTCCGATAAAAAATTATTTGCAAAAATTTAATACTTACGTTAACGAATGCCGTGATTAAGTCCTAGCTTTAATTCAAAATAATTGTTTCGACATCAGTTTTGGTTCAAAACTCTAAACTAGTGGTCCATGTTAGAATGTGTCGTAACACACTATTAAATCGTTCAAAGTTATCTTTCGGTTTCATTCCAAATTGCAGCGAGTAAATAAAAATGTTTATTTTTACATTTGAAAAAAATTAGCTATGTGCTGGATAACATATACTACTGCTTTTGATAAGAGATTTTACACCCGAAACACATAGCTACTTTTGCTACAATAAGAATATCAAAGAATGCTTTGGTGGGTAAATGTATAATGGAATTAGATTTCAAATGCAATAATATTTTTTTTTTTTTCGAAAAAATACACATAGCTACTTTTGCTGCGACGGCGACGATATGCAACTCAATGAGATGCTTGTAAGGTGGCATGTGTGCTTTATTACTTGGTGCGGCTTTTTAAAAGGTTATTCGGCAAGTGAGTCGTGCTTCTCATTCGTTTGTGAGAATCATTTACTTAAAGAGTCCGGGTATGTTGTTGGAAAGTCGCTGCGAAGCCTTCCACAGGGTGGAAATCATGATGGTAGTATTCAGCCAAACAATAAACCATTCCATTTGTAAATAAATTGCATTGTATAAAATATAGATGCAAAATGGTCTTGAGCCAGGATAATATCCCAGTTCAAATCAAAAATCGTCTTAGAATTTTATCACGTCACAACATATGTATACTTTAAAGGATCGCCGGTAAATATTTCAAGGTCTTGCAATTCAATTCAGTAAAAAAGTGAAAACGGGAAAAATTTATGTATGTTTCCTAATCACAGGCTAATATGACCTGGTCCAACTTGTCAAATCGAGAATAATATTTGTATCGAGGCTATATCCAAACATGGAATGAAGTGACTAACTTTCACAATAAGTTCTTCCAGTTGAAGTATAACGTGTTATGCTCAATTTTAAGAAATTTGTATGGTAGCTATATATAAATCTGAACCGATCTAACACATTTTTGCAACAGGTATTTCCAGCTGAAATATAAGGTGTTTTGCGAACTTTGAAGAAAATCTGTTAAAATATGTGGATTCTAGAGTTGAAAAATTCAAATTGGAAACGAAATTTGTATGGGAGTTTATATAAATCTGAACCGATCTAACACATTTTTACAACAGGTGTTTCCAGTTGAAATATAAGGTGTTTTGCGAACTTTGAAGAAAATCTGTTAAAATATGTGGATTCTGGAGTTGAAAAATTCAAATTGGAAACGAAATTTGTATGGGAGTTTATATAAATCTGAACCGATCTAACACATTTTTACAACAGGTGTTTCCAGTTGAAATATAAGGTGTTTTGCGAATTTAGAGGAAAATTCGCAGTTGAAGTATAAGATGTTTTGCGAATTTTTATACACTCCACGAGAGTATTATGTCTTCGTGCATTTGTTTGTAACACCCAAAAAGAAGCGAGATAGACCCATTGTTAATTATACCGATCGACTTAGAATCACTTTTTGAGTCGATTTAGCAATGCCCGTCCGTCCGTCCGTCTGTCCATCTATTCTTGTAATCACGATACAGGTCGCAATTGTAGACATAACTAAATGAAACTTTGCACAAGTTTTTCAGGACAAGGACGAACGCTATTTA
Organism: Polietes domitor; assembly: GCA_947397865.1. Taxonomy (NCBI): domain Eukaryota; kingdom Metazoa; phylum Arthropoda; class Insecta; order Diptera; family Muscidae; genus Polietes; species Polietes domitor. The sequence goes on along the minus strand of OX377621.1, from coordinate 98,662,495 downwards.
ATTTGAAGAAAATCGGTTCAGATTTAGATATAGCCCCCATACAAATGTCGCTCTCGATTTGACATTTTCCGCTCTAGAAACCAAAGATTGTTCTCGATTTTCTTTAAATTTGGCACAACATCTTATAATCCAACTAGAAAAACCTATGCTGAAATTGGGTCAGATCGGTTCAGATTTAGATATAGCCCCCATACAAATGTCTCTCCCGATTTGACCTTTTCCGCTCTAGAAACCACATATTTCACTCGATTTTCTTTAAATTTGGCACAACATCTTATAATTCAATTAAAAACACCCATCGTGAATATAGGTAAGATCGGATCAGATTTACATATATTTTTTTATATATAGACAAATATTGCTCCCAAATGTTTAACTGATTTTGTCCAAACTTTACATATTATATTTCATCTATAAACATACATAGTGAATGCGGGTCACATCGTTCCATGTTTCAATATACCCCCATAGAAATGTCCTTTCCGATTTAAAATTTTTTGTCAAACACATACACTTACAGGATAAAACCAGTAAGGAAAGGCTAAAGTCGGGCGGGGCCGACTCTATGATACACTCCACTTTCAATCCGAATACAATTCGGTGAAAAAGTGAAAACGGGAAGGTTTTTTGTATCCTGTAAATGTATGTGTTTGACAAAAAATTTTATATCGGAAAGGACATTTGTATCAGGATATATTGAAACCTGGAACGAAATTGGTGAAATATAAAATGTATAGTTTGGCCAAAATCGGTTAAACTTATGGGAGCAACATTTGAATTTCTGCTATATTTAAATCTGAACCGATCTTACCCACTTTCTCCATAGTTTTGTATAGTAAGATTATAAGATGTTGTGCGAAATTTAAAGAAAATCGAGCACAATATGTGGCTTTTAAAGCGGCAAAAGTCAAATCGGGAGCGACATTTGTATGGGCGCTATATCTAAATCTGAACCGATCTTACCCAATTTCTGCATAGTGTTTCTAGTTGGATTATAAGATGTTGTCCCAAATTTAAAGAAAATCGGGTACAATATATGGTTTTTAGAGCGCAAAATTTAAATCGGGAGCGACATTTGTATGGGGCTATATCTAAATCTGAACCGATCTTACCCAATTTCTGCATAGGTGTTTCTAGTAAGATAATAAGATGTTGTGCCAAATTTAAAGAAAATCGAGTACAATATATGGTTTCTACAGAGGAAAATGTCAAATCGGGAACGACATTTGTATGGGGGCTATATCTAAATCTGAACCGATTTGACCTATTTGCACCATAGATGTTCTTAGTTTAAATATAAGATGTTTTGCCAAATCTGAAGACAATCTGATACAATATGTGGTTTCTAGAGCGGAAAAAGTCAAATCGGGAGCGAAATTTGTATGGGAGCTATATATAAATCTGAACCGATCTGACCGATATTCACCATGGGTGTTTCTAGTGGAAATATAAGATGTTTCACCAAATCTGAAGACAAACTGATAGATTATGTGGTTTCTAGAGCGGAAAAAGTCAAATCGGGAGCGAAATTTGTATGGGAGCTATATATAAATCTGAACCGATCTGTCCGATATTCGCCATGGGAGTTTCTAGTGGGAATATAAGATGTTTTACCAAATCTGAAGACAATCTGATACAATATGTGGTCTCTAGAGCGGAAAAAGTCAAATCGGGAGAGAAATTTGTATGGGAGCTATATATAAATCTGAACCGATCTAACACATTTTTACCACAGGTGTTTCTAGTTACAATATAAGGTGTTTTGCCAATTTTAAAGAAAATCTTTTGTAATATGTGGTATCTAGAGTGAAAAGAGTCAAATCGGGAGTGAAATTCGTATGGGGGCTATATCTAAATCTGAACCGATTTTCTTCAAATTAAATAGCGTTCGTCCTTATCCCGAAAAACATCGTTGTGCAAAGTTTCATTTGGTTCTGTCTACAATTGCGACCTGTATCGTGATTACAAGAATAGATGGACGGACAGACAGACAGACAGACAGACAGACAGACAGACAGACAGACAGACAGACAGACGGACGGACATTGCTAAATCGACTCAGAAAGTGATTCTAAGTCGATCGGTATAATTAACAATGGGTCTATCTCGTTTCCTTTTGGGTGTTACAAACAAATGCACAAAGACATAATACTCTCGTGGAGTGTATAAAAATCCTTCCCGCTTTCACTTTTTACAGAATTGAATTATAATACGATAGCAAGTGGAGTGTATCATATAGTCGTCTCCGTCCGACTTTAGACTTTCCTTACTTGTAAAGAAAATTCTGTTAAAATATGTGGATTAAAAAGCGGAAAAATTCAAATTGGGAACACAATTTGTATGGGAGCTATATATTAATCTGAACCGATCTAACACATTTGTACCTATTTCCACAGACCTGGAAAGAACAGACAGATAGACAGAAACTCATCGTTAAATCGACTCAGCTGGAGTTTCTAAGCCGATTGGTTTATTTAAAGTTGCGTCTAGCTCCATTTTTCTTGGTGTTACATCCATTTGACGTGAAATCAACTTATATTCCATTATCAAAAAAACAAATATTTCAACAAAATTTAAAAAAATGTGTTTTATAAAATATGACGGGTTTTGCCACGCCCCTTACGCCCTCCCACACAAATCAACGTAATCTATTTAAATTAAAGCTGTTATAATTTATTTACGGATGCATAATCTTAAATTTAACATTCTGAATCTGAAATTTAACGTTGGATTCAACTGCAATATGTATATTGCCACACCCCTTCCAGTACTTCCCACAAAACTTGGCATAAGCTTTGGTCGAAATAAAAGTATTGTCGGAATCAGTTTCAATTTGATATTAGAAAATGTTTTTATAACTGTCTAGGTATAATTAAATGCTTTATAACTTCTATACTGGTTCCTGGAAAACCACTATGACTTGATATTTGATAATATTTTTACATTTGTTTTACAAATGTGGAAGCGTGGACCACTACTTAATCAGACCTAAATAAAATTTAAGCCCTCATAACTTCTGTATGTTCTCTGAGAGTGATGGTATATATAAGTCGGTTTTGCCGACTTGTTTTAGTATATTTTTTGAGTTTAGATAAATACATCAGAAATTTTTATACATAGCCTTTCGACATTTTTTTTGCAAATCGATCTGATTTTAGTCCACCAATTTCTCTTGGAAATTCCAAAGAGGAAATAGGAGGGAACTATATAACATAGTTCATATTTCTAATGTATATCTTTTAATATTTATACACTCCACGAGAGTATTATGGCTTTGTGCATTTGTTTGTAACACCCAAAAGGAAACGAGTTAGACCCACCGTTTATTACACAGATCGGCTTAGAATAACTTTCTGAGTCGATTTAGCAATGTCTGTCTGTCTGTCCGTCTGTCCATCTATTGTTGTAATCAAATTACAGGTCGCAATTTTAGTCCGATCTTAACAAAAATTGGCACAAGTAAGTTTTGTGGATCAAGGACGAACGCTATTTAATTTGAAGCAAATCGGTTCAGATTTAGATATAGCTCCATACAAATGTCGCTCCCGATTTGACTTTTCCGATCTATAGAGAACGTATAGTACCCGATTTTCCTCAATTTTGGCTTAACACCTTATAATCTAACTAGAAATACCCATGCTGAAAGTCGGTAAGTACGATTCAGATTTAGATATAGCCCCCATACACATGTCGCTCCCGATTTGACTTTTTCCTCTTAGAAACCACATATTGTACCCTAATTTCTTTAAATTTGGCACAACATCTTATAATTCAACTAAATCAAGTAAGGAAAGGCTAAAGTCGGGCGGGGCCGACTCTATGATACACTCTACTTTCAACCCGAATACAATTTAATTCGGTGAAAAAGTGAAAACGGGAAGGATTTTTGTATCCTGTAAATGTATGTGTTTGACAAAAAATGTTAAATCGGAAAGGACAGTTGTATGGGGGTATATTGAATTCTGGAACTAAATAGGTGAAATATAATATATATAGTTTGGCCAAAATCGGTTAAACATTTGGGAGCAACAGTTGTATTTGCACTATATCTAAATCTGAACCGATTTACCTCAAATTAAATAGCGTTCGTCCAAAACTTACTTGTGCCAATTTTTGTTAAGATCGGACTATAAATGCGACCTGCAGTTTGATTACAACAATTGATGGACAGACAGACAGACGGACATTGCTAGATCGACTCAGAAAGTGATTCTAAGTCGATCTGTATAATAAACGATGGGTCTAACTCGTTTCCTTTTGGGCGTTACAAACAAATGCACAAAGACATAATACTCTCGTTGAGTGTATGAACACCCATGGTGAACGTCAGATCGGTTCAGATTTAGATATAATTTTTATACACTCCACGAGAGTATTATGGCTTTGTGCATTTGTTTGTAACACCCAAAAGGAAGCGGGATAGACCCATTTTAAGTATACCGATCGACTTAGAATCACTTTCTGAGTCGATTTAGCAATGTCCGTCTGTCTGTCTGTCTGTCCGTCTGTCTGTCTGTCCATCTATTGTTGTAATCAAACTGCAGGTCGCAATTATAGTCCGATCTTAACAAAGTAAGTTTTGTGGATCGAGGACGAACGCTATTTAATTTGAGGTAAATCGGTTCAGATTTAGATATAGCCCCCATACAAATGTCGCTCCCGATTTAACATTTTCCGCTCTAGAAACCATATATTGTACCCGATTTTCTTTAAATTTGGCACCACAACTTATAATCCGACTAGAAACAACTTTGCTGAAAGTGGGTAAAATCGGTTCAGATTTAGATATAGCCCCCAACAAATGTCGCTCCCGATTTGACATTTTCCGCTCTAGAAACCACATATTGTACCCGATATTCTTTAAATTTGGCACAACATCTTATAATCCAACTAGAAACACCTATGCAAAAATTGCGTAAGATCGGTTCAGATTTAGATATAGCCCCCTAACAAATGTAGCTCCCGATTTGACTTTTGCCGCTTTAGAAACCACATATTGTACTCGATTTTTTTTAAATTTGGCACAACAGCTTATAATCCAAGTAAAAAACCTATGGTGAAAGTGGCTAAGATCGGTTTAGATTTAGATATAGCGCAAATACAAATGTTTAACCGATTTTGGCCAAACTATACATATTATATTTCACCTATTTCGTTCCAGATTTCAATATACCCCCATAAAATGTCCTTTCCGATTTAACATTTTTTGTCAAACACACACATTTACAGGATGCAAAAATCCTGCCCATTTTCACTTTTTCACCGAATTAAATTGTATTCCGATAGAAAGTGGAGTGTATCATAATGGCCCGCCCGACTTTAGACTTTCCTTACTGGTTTTGAATTGTTTTAAAAACATCCAAAATTACTTAAAACGTCCTTTTTAAAAATAGTTTCCATAAATTTGCAGTTTTTAGTATTTACGACAGCACTCACACGTAATTAATAATTGCATTTGCAGACGTTTAACCCTTCTCTTTGTGTAATTTGCGATTAACACTTAAGTTGGTGCTAATGTCGCTAATTTATCCTCAAAAATAAACAACAAATATTCTATTTGGTCGCCTATTGAATATTGGATGACCACTGGTTGCTCCTAATTACATTTAAACCATTTATAAATGCCAGCTATGTTCAAATATTCAGCCAGAATAACTAAGTATGTATGTATATATATATACGAGCATTTTGTCATGACAATAATTAGTTATCCATTCGTCCATTATGTCTATTACATTAGTTCTACACCATTTCAAGTAACAGCACGTCTTTGAGCATTTGTTTTAAAAACCTAAAAGTTACACCCATTGTTTATTATACCGAATTTCATGTTTCTAGCTGCTGTGGTTGGATTGGTACCATTTGTATCCCTTTTTGTTCCATTTCGCCCCCTAATAGTGTAAATGTTGCAAATAAACTTTTTTTGTCACGTCCACGCTATTATGTATCAAATTGGATTTAGAATATCGGCCGGGCCGAATCTTATATACCCTTCACCGTGGATTGCATCCACAGTATTACCGGCAGATTTTGGCTGTTGACTTCACGTATAAGTGCTGTAAAATTATGATATTTTTGCCAATAGCGATATTTGTCAAATAAATTATTATGTTTCGTTATAACAATTTTGAATTAAAATTAATTATTTCACTGCGCTTTCCCTAAGAGTTCGTTATTTTGGTGCGTCTATACAATTAGATGAATCTATATACCGAGTCATTGTTAGGGAAACAATTTTGCCTCTGGGCCGATTCGTTCGATCTACAACCATAAGACACATTTACGGAAAATCTGAACCTCCTAGCTCATTTCAACAGACAGACAGACGGACATGGCTTAATCGTCTTAGAATGTTACCAGGATACAGAATATATAAACTTTGTGGTGTTACAAACGGAATGACAAAATAAATATAGCCCCGTCCTATGTTACCATAGGAATAACATAGGACTCTCAAAATTGGACGTTGGACATACATGTCCAAGGTCCGATCACATAAGCATATGTTCAATTTAAGGTAGTTCTGATAGATATATGTTGTCTCAAAAATTGGGTATGTAACTTTCATGATTGTGTAGGTATTATTAAAAGGATTGTAAAAAAACTTCAATGTCACAAAATCTCAGAATCCACCATAAATCCGTTCGGCTATTGCAAAATGATTTCTATCAGTGCGGAAATGGTGTATCCAGAAAGCGTAGTGTCTCACTTGTTGGTTTTCATCTGTGTCGCAACATTTCGTTTTGTTTTACTTTTATTAGTCATCATCGATGTTTGTCCTTTCATTTGCGACATTTCGAAAAGTATGAGAGCACAGATACGACCACACCAATTCTTAATAATTGACTGATAAGTAGAATTCCTGAAAGTATAAATGATGTTTCACCCACTGCCAGTTGTCAGTAACAGATTCAGCTCGATGGCTTTTAAAGCTACACACTTGTGAATATTCTTTTGAATTGGACCTGCATAATTGCGTTCTGGCCGAGAACTCAACGACTGAACGACTCTTTGCTAATAACACGAACATATTGATATTTAATAATGAATATTTAAGAGGATTTTTTGGAAATTATAAAGACACTAGTGCGCCCGTTGTCATTAACTGATTCAGTTCGATAGATTTCTAGCAACGCTCATACGAGTTTTCTTTCGAATTGCTACCTGACGGATTAGGGGGTGTATACAATGTTCGGCTAGACAGAACTCATCAACTGCTAGTAGTACTCAAAGCTTGTTTATTATCCTTAATTTGTTTTGGGAAAATTTCGTTTTCAGTTTTTCTATTTTATTTTTGCGAGAATCATTCATTGTCCATATTAATTGGATTAATGCCAGACCATCTTTACTTGCAACATATTGAAACGTTTTATGTGAATTTCACATGGAAAAAAATCGGAAAATAATTTTTGTCTGGAATTGCGACAATTTCGGCAAAATAAACATGAAAGTACAATAAAAAGACTTTTATGGGCACATTACATTTGTATTCGGTAGGTATACATTGGGGATATATCAGATTGAGTTTGTAACACCTAGAAAATCTGGGTGGTCGGATGGTGGGTGGTGGACGGATTTTCAGATTTTCCATTTAAGAACTTTAGATTTTTTTTAGTATATATAATATAACACCTTGGAATATCGACCTGAGACCCTATAAAGTATTCTTGATCGTCATAAAATTCTAAGACGATCTAGCCATGTCCGTCCGTCCGTCTGTTGAAAGCACTACAGCATCTAAATGAAAGGAGCTAGGACGTCCAAACTATCCATAAATGCGTCTTATAGTCATAGATCGGTTGGGATTGAAACTGGGCGAAATCGGCCTAAAGGGAAAATTTTTTCCCTCACAAGGACTAAAGGAATAAAATGGTACATATTTACCGACAACAGCTAGAAACACGAAATTCGGTATGTACATTCCTTTAATTGAGTAGATACATAATATAAAAGTATTTTTTCCAAATTCGTACTTTTAAGGGGTAAAATGGGAATAGAGGGATAAAAATTAATGATTTGTAATTTAAAAACTGGTTAACAGACTCGAAAGTACCTATTTAATTGGTTTGTCTAAAATGCACATTTAAACAAGTAAGGAAAGGCTAAAGTCGGGCGGAGCCGACTATATGATACACTCCACTTTCTATCCGAATACAACTCAATTCGGTAGAAAATTGAAAACGGGAAGAATTTTTTTTATATTTCCTAATCATAGGCTGATATGACCTGGCCCAATGTGTCAAATCGAGAAGAATATTTGTATCGGGGCTATATCCAAGCACGGAATGTGACCCACTTAAACAAAATGTTCTTCTAGTTCACGTATAACGTGTTATGCTCAATTTGAAGAAATTCTCTGAAAATAAGTGGTTTCTGGATCGGAAAAAGTCAATCCGGGAGCGAAATGTGTATGGGAGCTATATATAAATCTGAACAGATCTGACCTATTTTCACCACAGGTGTTCCTAGCTTAAATGTAAGATGTTTTGGCAAATTTGAAAACAATCTGATAAAATATGTTGTTTCTAGAGCGGAAAAAGTCAAATTGGGAGCGAAATTTGTATAGGAGCGATATATAAATCTGAATCGATCTGACCCACCATGGGTGTTTCTAATGGAAACATAAGATATCTTGCCAAATATGAAGAAGGTCTGTTAAAATATGTTGTTTCTACGGCAGAAAAAGTCAAATCAGGAGTGAAATTTGAATAGGAGCTGTATATAAATCTGAACCGATCTGACCCATTTTCACCTAGTGAAAATCGGTTCAGATTTAGATATAGCCCCCATGCGAATTTCATTCCCGATTTGAATCTTTTCACTCTATATACCACATATTACAACAGATTTTTTTAAAAATTGGCTAAAATTCTTATATTTCCACTAGAAATACCCATAGTGAAAATGGGTCAGATCGGTTAAGATTTATATATGGCTCCCATACAAGTTTAACTTCCGATTTGACTTTTCCCCCTATTAAATCACATATTTTAACAGATTTTCTTCAAATCTGGCAAAATATCTTATATTTAGATATATACTAGAAACACCATGGCGAAAATGGGTCAGATCGGTTCAGATTTATATATAGCTCCCATACAAATTTCGCTTTCGGTTTGATTTTTTCCGCCCAGAAGCCACGTATTTTCACTGAATTTCTTCAAATTGAGAATAGCACGTAATACATTAACTGGAAGAAAGTATTGTGTAAGTGGGTCACTTTATTCCATGTTTGGATATAGCCCCGATACAAATATTCTTCTCGATTTGACATATTGGGTCAGGTCATATTAGCCTATGATTAGGAAGCATACAAAAATCTTTTCCGTTTTCACTTTTTTACCGAATTGAATTGTATTCGGATAGAAAGTGGAATGTATCATATAGAGACTTTATTTAGCCTATCCTTACTTGTTTTATTTATATTTATATAGCCTCCGATATATATTTCGATCTGTTACATAACTTATAACAATGCAAATGTACACGCCCTTGCTGTGATGATGGTGGTGATTCCAACAACATTTATCATGTATTGCAATAAACTTTGATATTCATTAACCAAACAACACCCAAAACTACCAACAGATGGGTTTTGCCGAAAAACTCCAGTTGGTTGGTTTCATTTTTGATTGGTCTACAAAGAAAAAAACAAGCTAAAACCACAGGATAGATTTACAACCACTATTTACTGCCCTGGGTGATTTTCTCAGCTCAGCTACAAAATCCAACAGAAGAACAAATGTTCACGAATTTTTTTATCGCACCATAATAATTTAGTGTGGTTTATGGTTGTCATGATTAAAATGCTCCATATTTTTGTAAGAGGAGGTGGTGTCGAAAGGCTCATCCTACCTGTTTTGGGTTTTGATTACAACACCACATTTCCATGTAGAACGGATCGAACGAATTGTGGCAACAGATAACTGAAAACAAGCAAGGAAACACGTTCGACAGGCGGGGTCGACTATGTGATACCCTTCATTCTCTACTCCATATCTATGTTTAATCGAGGTAAGGTTTTTTTCAAATTTATTATTATACATCTTTGATTTTTAAATTATTAATAGTTAATAATATCAATATGTGGCACTCCACAAGTTTTACGATGGAGCTCCTAGCACTTAGATGTAATCTACTTTCACTATAGATGTTTCTGGGTGAAATATGGCATGTTGTCCTAAATTTCATTAGAATCTGCTAAATGTGTGTTTTTCTGAAAGGCAGACTGACATCCATTTAGAAAGTGATTCTCAGCCGATCGGATAGGTCAATCTCATTTCCTTCTGCGTGTTACAAACAAATGCACAAAGACATAACACCCTACTGGTGGCTATAAATACTCAAATATTTCGAGGGAATTGGTTCAGTTGTTAAACAATGGATTACATTTCGAAATGCTTTCGGCAAGATACTCACACACATACACACATATATGTATATGTACATTGAGTGGCTGTGTTTAGTTGAAATTTGTGTGAACTCATCAATTTTAGATTCGTTTACAACCAAGTGCAATTCAGGGATTTTTGAAATTAAAATTCGGAAACAAAGTGAATGTTTTTGAATAAATGAGCTAAAAAGTAACGAAATATATTTGTGGCTGTCGTGTATATTGAGTGGTTATCAAACAAAGTGTTTAACACATGAAAAAGAAAACAAGTAAAAACGGCCTGAAGTTCGGCCGGGCCCTCTGCCATGGATTGTATTCCACAGAGGCTGTCGATTTTAGTAGAAGTGCAGTAATATTACATGAAAGTATATATTTTATTACTTAGCCAAACCAAAACAAATACAAAATTTAATAAAATATGTTTATAAATGAATAAGGCAAGGCTACCAATACGTTTACACTATATATATATCGAAATAATACTTCAAGTCAAAAAAGGTCAAATACCATAAATGTTGGTAGATAGTGGGTGCTACAGTTGAGTGCATTTCCATTCTAAAGGGTGATTTTTTAAGAGCTTGATAACTTTTTAAAAAAAAAAAACGCATAAAATTTGCAAAATCTCATCGGTTCTTTATTTGAAACGTTAGATTGGTCCATGACATTTACTTTTTGAAGATAATTTCATTTAAATGTTGACCGCGGCTGCGTCTTAGGTGGTCCATCCGCTTAGTCCAATTTTGGCATTTCCACGTTTTTGAGTAACAGAGACCCAATTGGTGCGAACGGCGACGAATCGAAAATTGGTGGTCATCATTAACACTGGCCGATACAGCTGCGATATTTTCTTCAGTTCGCACTCTACGTAAGCGTGTTGGTGGTTTAATGTCCAACAATGTAAATTTGGTGCGAAATTTAGTCACAATAGCCCGAATAGCCGCTTCAGTGGGTCGATTAAACTGACCATAAAATGGAAGCGCGCAATGAACTTTCTTAACAGAGCACGCATTTTGATAATAAAATTCAATAATTTGCAAGCGTTGTTCGTTTGTAAGACGATTCATGATGAAATGTCAAAGCATACTGAGCATCTTTCTCTTTGACACCATGTCTGAAATCCCACGTGATCTGTCAAATACTAATGCATGAAAATCCTAACCTCAAAAAAATCACTCTTTATTTTAATTCCGAAAGTAGAAATTTTGAAAAACTATTATCTATACATAGTGCAAAATTACCTAACTTCATGATTCAACCAATCTTTGACGTAAAAGTAAAAAATGCGAATTTGTAAAAATCTTTTTATTTTGCGTGTCTATGCAGTCAGAGGAATGTATACACCGAATTACATGATTCTAGCTGCGGCCAATTGCGGTTTGTACCATTTCTATCCCCTTTTTCCTATTTTACCCCCTAAGAGTACGACTTTCTAAAATCTTTATATTTTACGTGTATACGCAATAAGAGAGATGTACACACCGAATTTCATCATTCTAGTAAGTCGTTTAGTTGGTACTAGTTGTATCCCTCTGTACCCATTGTATCCCTTGAAAGTACGAATTTGGAAAACCCCTTTTTTCGTCTCTACGCAGTCAGAGGAATGCATATTCCGAATATCATGACTCTAGCTGCGGTTAATTTGGTTGGTACTATTTTATCCCTTTTTCCCATTTTATCCCTATAAAGTATTAATTTGGAAAAAATACTTTTATATTATGTATCTACACAATTAGAGGAATGTTCACACCGAATCTCGTGTTTCTAGCCGTTGTCGTTTGATATGTACCATTTTTATCCCTTTTTGGCCCCATTTCACCCCCGTACGACAAAAAATCACTTTGTGGTGCACGTTTTTGTTATAGAGGGAATGCGCATACCCAATATCAGGTAAATAAACGCAGAAAAGTTCTTATCTACTCTAAAATATTAGGGAATATTATTTGCATTTTTAGTCCTTGTGAGGGAAAAATGTTTCCCTTTAGGCCGATTTCGCCCAGTCCAGACCGAACTACGACTATATTACGCATTTGTGTAAAATTTAGACGTCCTTGCTCCTTTCGTTTAGATTCTAGCGTGCTTTCAACAGACGGACGGACATGGCTAAATCGTCTCAGAATTTTATGAAGATCAATAATATATATATATATATATATATATATTGCAAGGTGTGACAAACGGAATGACAAGGTTATCGCAAGGAAATCGCAGGTATTAGTTAAACTACATGACTAATTCCAAGTGAAACGGGAGAGAAATTTTTACTGCCGGGCTTGCTAGATGAGAGGATTTGTACCCAACCATGGGTATCTCATGATGTTGAAAAGGACAAAAAAAGCAAGGGATTTATGGTAGGATTTCTTAAAATAATTCGGGGATATTGTGGGGATACTTTATAAAATATTTAACATTTGATTTGAACTGGGATATTGTCCATGCTCATGACCATGTTGTG